>VYZM01009189.1:83810-101377 GCA_013398915.1 Dromas ardeola
TAGTTCCATGCCTCTCTTGTACCGGGGAGTGCAGAACTGGACACAACAATCCAGGAGTGGCCTCAGTACCAGTGCTGAGTAGAGGAGAAGGATCACTTCCCTTGACCTGCTGGCAAAATGCCTCCTAATGCAGCTCAGGCATTTCCCTTCTTTGTTACAAGGTAACGGTGCTGGCTCACACTCAACCTGATGTCCCTCAGGACTCCCAGCTTCTTCTCTGAAAAGCTGCTTTCCAGGTGGTCAGCCCCCAGTATGTACTGGTGCTTGGGGTTATCCCTCCCAAGGTGCAGGACTTGGCACTTCTCCTTCTGGAACTTCATGAGATTAATGTCAGCCCATTTTTTCAAGCCTCACAAGGTCCCTCTGGGTGGCAGTATGACCCTCTGATGTATCAGCAACTTCTCCCACTTTTGTGTTATCAGCCAACTTGCTGAGGGTACACTCTGCTCCATCAGCCAGACAACTAATGAAGACGTTGAACAGGACTGGACCTGCTATTGCCCCTGGGGTACACCGCTAGTTACGGGCTTCCAGCTTGACTTTGTGCCACTGATCACTACCTTCTGGGCCTGGTTGTTCAGCCAGTTTCCAATTCACCTCACCAGCTGCTCATCAACTTTTTCATGAGGATATTGTCGGAAACAGTTCCAAAACTTTCTAATGTCAAGGTAGACAATATACATAGCTCTACCCTCATCTACCAAGCCANTAGACAGGGGAGACTTTTTTTTTTTTCTAATGATTCTAATATTATATCAAAAAGTACCCAGGGATTCATTTATTAGCAGGAGAGAAACCAAGTTGGTGACTAGGAACTCGTGGCTTATTGGCAAATCTATGAATCCTGGTACACAAAGTATGACAGTTCCCCAAAGATGTACAGCGTCCTGAGCAACAATAACTTCTGTTTTACTCTTTAGTTTATTTACTATTGCCTTTGATATTTCATCTGATATTGAATTTACTATTTATGAAGAAAAATGAAGTACATCTGGATATGTAAAAATGTTGAATTGCAGATAAATAACAAACACACACACACACAAAGAAATGAGATAAGAATAAATAGGATTTTCTTAGTATTACGCTGAGATACTCTTCACTGATTCATAACGTGCAGTTTTGAACGAACTTAATCTCTTCTGTGCTGGAAAACATCCCAGGATCATAAACAGTCAGAGACTGTAGGAAAATGGAATTACTAGGGTAGTGATAACACTTTTGTAAGTTTAAACAGCCTTTTATTAGTTGTTTGTAGTTTATACTCTCTGAAAAATCAGAATTTGATATATTGAGTATATGTGATAATGAGTTACACTAAATGAGTAATATTGTGAAATTTCTTTTCTTTGATTTTGCTTCTATGGGAATGCTATTATATAGTACCTCATTGGGTGATAAAATAAAAAAAGTATTTTCCAGTAATATATTATTTATATAAGCAAGTCCTTGTGTTCACAGTCACAGAATGGTTGAAGTTGGAGGTGACCTCTAGAGGTCATCTTGTTCCTGCTTAAGCAGAAGGGGTTGCACACCAAAAGCCAGTTTCCCAGGACCATGTCCAGATGGTTTTTGAATATCTGTACAGATGGAGACTCCATGGAGATGATCTGTACAGATGGAGACAACCTCCATGGCCAACCTGTGCCAGTGTTCAGTCACACTTACAGTAAAAAAAAAAGAAGTGTTTCCTGATGTTCAGACAGCACCTTCTGTGTTTCAGTTTGCCTGTTGCATCTGGTCCTGTCACTGTGCACCACTGAAGGACCCCAGCTCCATCACCTTTGCATCCTCACTTCAGGTATTTATATACGTTGATGAGATCCCTCCCTGATCCTTTTCTTCTTCGGGCTGAACAGCCTCAGATCCCTTAGCCTTTCCTCATAGGTGAGATGCTCCAGTCTTAGTGGACCTTCACTGGACTGTCTCCAGTAGTTCCATGCCTCTCTTGTACCGGGGAGTGCAGAACTGGACACAACAATCCAGGAGTGGCCTCAGTACCAGTGCTGAGTAGAGGAGAAGGATCACTTCCCTTGACCTGCTGGCAAAATGCCTCCTAATGCAGCTCAGGCATTTCCCTTCTTTGTTACAAGGTAACGGTGCTGGCTCACACTCAACCTGATGTCCCTCAGGACTCCCAGCTTCTTCTCTGAAAAGCTGCTTTCCAGGTGGTCAGCCCCCAGTATGTACTGGTGCTTGGGGTTATCCCTCCCAAGGTGCAGGACTCGGCACTTCTCCTTCTGGAACTTCATGAGATTAATGTCAGCCCATTTTTTCAAGCCTCACAAGGTCCCTCTGGGTGGCAGTATGACCCTCTGATGTATCAGCAACTTCTCCCACTTTTGTGTTATCAGCCAACTTGCTGAGGGTACACTCTGCTCCATCAGCCAGACAACTAATGAAGACGTTGAACAGGACTGGACCTGCTATTGCCCCTGGGGTACACCGCTAGTTACGGGCTTCCAGCTTGACTTTGTGCCACTGATCACTACCTTCTGGGCCTGGTTGTTCAGCCAGTTTCCAATTCACCTCACCAGCTGCTCATCAACTTTTTCATGAGGATATTGTCGGAAACAGTTCCAAAACTTTCTAATGTCAAGGTAGACAATATACATAGCTCTACCCTCATCTACCAAGCCAGTCATGTCATTATCGAAGTTTATCAAGCTGGCCAACCATGAGTAACCCTTGGTGAATCCATATTGACTACTCCAGATGATTTTCTTGTCATTCATGGTTTCTAGGATTAGCTGTTCCATCACCTTCCCAGTGACTGAGGTAAGGCTGACCTGCCTGGAGTTCTGATCTTCCTTTTAGCCCTTCTTGAAGATAGGAGTGACACTTGTTTTCCTCCAGTCTTTGGGCACTTGTCCTAATCACCATGATTGATTAAAGTTTATAGACAGTGACCTCCTAATGACATCTGCTAGCTCCCGCCGCATTTGTGGGTGCATCCCATCAGGGCCTATGGACTTATGTATATCCAGTTTGCCTAAGTATTTTCTGACCTGAGCCTCTTCCACCGAGGGTATTTCTTCCTTGCTCCGGGCTTTCCCTCTGGTCTCCAGGTCATTGGATTTCTGAAGAACAGTCTTACAAGTACAGACTGAGACAAAGGCAGTGTTCAGTACCTCAAACTTTTCCATGTTCATTGTCATCAAGTCCTCATCTCATTAAGCATTGGGCCCACGTTTTCCCTAGTCTTTCCTTTGTCACCTATGTACTTGTAGAAGCACTTCTTGTTGTCTTTCATGTCCCTTGTCAGATTCAACTGCATTTGGGCTTTGGCTTTACTAACATTATTACCGCATGTTTGGATAATGTCTCTGTATTTCCTCCTAGGTTACCTGTCCTTGCTTCCCTGTCCCTGCTTTGGCCAGGAGCTCCTTGGTCATCCATGCAGCCCTCCTGGCATTTTTGACTGACTTCCTGCTCTTTGAGATGAACAGCTCTTGAGGTTGGAGGAGGTGACGGGCTTTCTTGGGCCCTTCTTCCCTCTGGGACTTTATCCCATGGTAATCTTCCAAGCAGATCTTATATACTGCTGTATTGTCCCTGCAGTTGGGGTGGTTGAAGTCCCCCATAACACCAGCAAAGTACAAAATAAGGGTTGAAGTTTCAGCAGCAAATGGAAATATGTTAGGTTTTGTAGAGGTGAGTCAAGTATTTTTTACTCTTTGCTTGTAGTCAGACATTTATTTTTGTTATCTCAATGGAATTTAGGCTACCCCAGGGACAACGGTCTGTTTTGTTACACATTTGTTAATAAATGAACATGAAGAGGAAATTTAATCGTTCATTAAATGTGTATTCAAATGACCAAGAAATTATATACTCAACTGAAATTGAGGACAAAAAAAATCTGTGACTATATATCACATACATAAATGTGTGTATATATGTAAATGACTATAAACGTATTTGAAATTAAAAGTGTTAGTGCTGAAATGTTAAAAGTAAGCGTAGCTAGCCAGAACTTATAATGAGAAATTAGCAAGGAAGTTATAATTGCTTAATAGCTCAGCACTTTGGGGGTGGCCCAGAAAGATCCAAATGTGTTATCTCAGTGGCTTAACTGGGACTTACAAATCTAGTACTGTGCATGCTCCCCTAATTGGAGCAAGAGCCCTCAGCAGCTTGGAAGAATAAGCTGTAAATTAATGGTTAGTTAGTAGAGATGACACTGTGCATACTATACTATTTATTTTTGTCTTTCTTAGTGTTAGTATACCACAGATTGTCAATAGAGAAGCATTCAGAGCATTAATGCTTGTGCTCAATGATCTAGACTAAAGGCTGGGAATGCAACACTTCAGTATTGCTGAATCCAAAATTATTTTCTGCCTCCCACACATAGTCTCAGTATCAGGGTACTCGCACAAAACAGAAAATTATGACAAAAAGGAATCGTTATCAGCTTGTGTGGGATTGATTCATCTAACTCATTGCAGAAATCTAAAACCCGTCTCATCCTAGAACAGATGTCTAAGATAAGCAGATGTCCTGTCTCCACTGAGTAGAAGTGGAGTCTGAACAACTCACTCAAATATATCTGTTTATATTCCATACATGTAGAGAGATGATATTGTTGATCTCATTCCTCCTCATGCTTAGATTTTCCTGTTCTGTACCAAAACACTTGTTCTTTTCAGCCTGTGTATGACTAAATCCATGATACCTAGGACAGCATAACAGCGAAATAAAAATAATACAATTAAAATTGTGGTTTGGAACCTGATTGATTTTTGGTTGGTTGGTTGGTCTTGCCGACAGCATCAAAGCTCATGCTCAAAATTGTACATTTAGTGGAGGGAAGGTCAGCTGAGGAACAATCAGGAGACAACTGTGCTTCTTTTGGCTGGAGTAGAGTTAATTTTCTTCATAGTAGCTAGGATGGGGCTATGTTTTGGATTTGTGCTGGAAACAGAGTTGATAATACAGGGATGTTTTAGTTATTGCTGAGCAGTGCTTACACAGAGTCAAGGACTTTTCTGCTTTTCGTACTGCCTTGCAGTATGAGCAGGCTGGGGGTGCACAAAAAAGTTGGGAGGGGACACAGCCAGGACAGCTGACCCCAACTGTCCAAAGGGGTATTCCATACCATATGACGTCATGCTCAGCATATAAACTAGGGGGAGAGCTGGCCAGGGGGATGTTGCTCAGGGACTGGTTGGGAATCGGTCGGTTGGTGGTGAGGAACTGTTTTTCATTTCCATCACTTGTCTTTCTTGGGTTGGATTTCTCTCTCTTCTTGTTATTCTCCTTTTTCATTACAATTCATTATTTTTTTAACTATTAATATTTTATTGTGTTTCAATTATTAAGCTGTTCTTATCTCAACCCACAAATTTTCTTTGTCACTTTTACTCTTCCGATTCTCTCGCCCCCCTCCCGCAAATCCTGCTAGGGAGGGGAGTGAGCGAGCAACGGTGTGATGTGTAGTTACTGGTTGGGGTTAAATCACGACAACAACCTAAGAGTTTCCATGATAATTCAGTTAAAAGTCCTGTAAGTCATACAAACACATAAATATATATATATAAAATGGTTATTAAACAATCATAAAAATTGCTTACATAGAGTTGGACAATCACATCTGTAGTACAAGGCACTTCAGAAGAGAAAACTTACCTTTGAACCCAGCAGCACAATAACATGAAAAGTGGCCAATTAAATCCATACAGGTAGCTCCATTTTGACAAGGTGAACTTGAGCATTCATTAATTTCAACTTCACAGAAGGGTCCTTCATATCCAGGCACGCACTTACAGCTGTAATTATGCAAGTGGTCCTGACAGAAACCATATTCAGAGCACTGGTTTCCAATGCAATTGTCTATATCAAGTTCACAAAATGTACCAGTGTAACCAAGGGGACATATGCACCTGTTATTGAAATGAGAGAAGAAAAAAACAGAATCACAACACACCAGTGTTGAATATATAGGTCAATAATGTCTATTAATGTTAACAACACTTTCACTTTGAATTACTCACAAATTAATTGCAATTTTTTTCAATCTTCTTTCTTTACCTTTAATTAGTCACTAAATAACTTTGTTTCACATAGACTGCTTCCAGTAATTAAATGGAACTGCACAATAATAAAAATGTTAGCTATTTAGATGGGACAAACCAGTAGCTATATAGCTTTTAATATCAAGCTTCCAATGACAATATTCAAATAAAAAACTGGTATAAACTATAAGTATTATGCATTTTAAAAATTTATTTTCTGAAAATTATTAATTGCGTGCTACAATACCACTAAGAGAAAAAACAATATTACATCCTGCTTGCTCCAGACATGAAATCAGTATAAAAGTGCTTTATCATTAGAAACAAAGGTGGCAATTTCTGTCTGTAACTGAAAAAACCCCACCCCAATCTATACAACTTCAAAGAAATTGAGCAGGATATTTTTTTCCCCACAATGTACAATGACATATGAGTTGTACAAGACTGGAGATGATTTTTTCATGCTTCCCTTTCTCCCATTTTTTTTTTTTTTTCTTATGTATGATGAAAACAAAGCTGGATTATCTCATAGCTGATCCACATCTCAAAAGAAAATCCCTTTTACTTGGCAATAACTTCTTTGACTGATCCTCTCCTTACCATGTCCAGAGGTCTCCTCGCAAGGGAGGAGAAAATCTTACAATAATCTTACAGATTCTTGATCCACAGAGATGTTATCTAGAGGCTGGAAAGAACTAACATGTTAAGGAAGCCTTGATTATAGCAATTTTCCCTACTGATCCATCTGGCAGAAAGGATATTTTTTTCTTTATTTTTAACAGAAGCGACTGTTCATGTGACTGTTTGCTACAGTCCTTGCTTATTGTTCCTGCATTTTTATGTTAGACTTGTGGAAATTTCCCCTTAGATATTTTTGTATCTCTATCAAATTTCTAACAGGATAATTGTAAGTCAGTAGGAAAAAGACTCCATGTAAGATTCTGTGTACAGAAAGGATTCTATAAAAGATAACACAATGGTAGCTATTTTGAATGCCATTTCACAAAACCTTTTTGCAATCTAACTTTTGGACAAAGGAATTTATAACCATATCCACCACTGGTATACTTTGTTCAGTTAGGCTCTAATTTTACCTGCAATTCTTCTTGTCCAGAGAGAATTTGAAAGACCAAAGAACTTTGTCTATGCACAAACTAGAGACTGAGAATGCAGAATACTGTGGGAGCTCCATCTATCATAATACTAATGAAATACTTCTGAAGAAAAAGGAAGAAGGAAAAGGGATATGTATAAAATGAATAGCTCCATATTTGATCCAATTAAATATATATTATTTTTTTTCTCCCAAGGTAGTCTGTGGCCATTAGTGCAGCTCTGAGAGTTCAAGAGTAGCTTCAGAGCACTTAGAAAATTAGGTGATTTTTCCTTTTCATATTGTGACTAAAAGAAGCCTACAGTAAAGAAGGTATCTTTATAAGGAGATACTGTTTGTTGTTATGTGGAACTCTGCAGTGTACTGAGTTTAGAGACGGTTTAGTAATTTTCTTATAATTAAAAGACTTTTAATCTATGGAAAAAACAGGTGCTATTAGAAAATAAAATGGTTAATTCTTTAAATAGCAAAATCACCAAGTGATTGAGACACAATTATTATTTTTTATATATATATAAACAAATATCAGCTGCTGTTCTTTCCAGGTCTTCTCAGTCAGATTTTTGTCAACTTTGTTTAAAATTAGGAAATTTTTTCATGATACCTAAGGCCTGGCTTTGTGCTCCCTTGTGTCTCAAGGTGCATCTGTGTAACCATTTTAGATCAGATGAGGTGAAAACTTTTATGATTAACTTCCTGGCCGTTACAAACAGCTTCCTGGCTGTGTTTTGTATCACATTGAAGAGCAGTATCACAGCATGTAAAATTGTTTTATTTCAGTTGAAACTAAATAAGTAGATGTGCTCCTTGGAGTACAGCTAATGCACACCAACTGCTAATGGGCTTTTAGTCCATGGACCAAAATAGAGCCTGCTTGAATTAAGCCCTCAATATCTTGTATGTGAGTTCTTCAGCATCACCATTTTTGCTTTACAGATCCATTGCTACTGCATTACAGTACCTACTCAAGTAGGTGTAGCTACTGTATTCTCTCTTCTAACCTCAGTCACTCCTTAGCAAAGGAGAAATCTTCCCTTCCTCTTGAGAGCTCCAGCTGCTTCTGTTTCTCACTTTTAAGGGAATGAAGTTCACACCTCATACAGTTGTTTTACAGCTAAATGTAAATGTTGATTTACAGCTAAATTTTATTATGCATAAACGTGCAAAGCAAATGCACTTTTAGTTACCTTTAGCTGCACAGTTTCTGGATCCACCAACAGTAAAACTTCAGTATGGAAACAACAGTCATACTAGTTTTTCTGGTACAGTTAATCACTTTATTTCCTTGGTTAATTATTATGTAGTAAAAAAAAAAAATTTACAGTAATGATTAGTGTGTGTATTGTGAAAATGCAACTATTCAATCATTCTTTGAAAATGTGGCTCTTATCATTAATATTGAATAGAATATTTAACTTACAGCTCTTCTTAACAGGAAAGAGAGGATAAAGAGAAAGAAATTTCTGTCACTTCCTTATTATTGCTAGTTGTGTAGCTTCTGAGACCGCAGAAGAACTACACAGAAACAGATGCAATGGAGAATCTTCTAGTTTCAGTTTCATGCTTCTGATTCCATACTGCGAGCAATGTTGTTAGTCTCGTATTTTACAGTGCTTCAGTGTCTGAAGGAATCTAAACCAATTAAGAATGGAATGTGCTTTGTTTTTCCTGGTGAAATTATAACTGGATGTCTTTCAATTTAGTATGGCTCAATGTAAAACTACAAACTAATGGTGCAGAAAGAGGTTTTGTTCTGTCAGTGTTTGCTAAGCACATACATTAACGCAAACATGAGTATTCTAGTGCTCTGAATAACAAGTTAATTTTTTACTGTGTGTTGAGGATTAGAACATCTAAGAATCATTCATTTATTGTTTATAATCCAGACTAAGGTTTAGAGGTGATCGGATCTAGAAGTTCAATAAACTCCTTATAAACGTAATTTATAATAATCTACATCAAATTCTAATGGCATGTTTGCAAATAACTTACATAGCAGCATATATGCAAAATCTACAAAGGAAGGTTAAAATATATTTAAATGAATAAGTTAGCAATAGTCTTTCTTTAAAATATTTACTTTATAATGTGTCTATTTTTTCAATAAATACAAGCCATTTTTGTGCAGTAAAAGTCTAAGCTAGTCTGGTCTTAAAGTTAGGTGCATTTTTTGTTAATTTAACAGCATTAACATGTAATAGTTACCACTTACGTTAATGCATTATATATTCAACAGCACTATGTACAAAGCAGATACAGACTGTACTGTGCATCTTAAATTTAATGTATAGTAGTGTAAGTGGAGTTCTGTGGGATTTGGATATCAGCATCTGACTGCATTTATTTGTATCTTTAACAATTTTGTAAGATACTAAATGATCCAAGATGTTACTAGATATTAGCTTTTCATCTCTAAATCAATCTATGAAATGGGTCTTGAACACAGTTTTGTTGAACACTGTGGTGGTATAACTCCGATATAACTAAACTTCAAATGTCTTTTTCTGTCTGTCTTAGAAATAATATCAAGACCAATGATCTCTAAGTAATTAAGTCTTTTACACTTGTAGTAGGAAAAATACCATCACCACATTAGATTTTAATGAATATGACCTTGCATTAATACTTCAGCAGCACTAAAATACTGAACATGATATCAAAAGCATTGAATCATGGATTGATTTGCAGCTTTTGTTTGCTGCAAAGCTGAAATGCTTCTCTACAATAAATTCGAAAAGAATTTGTATACAGATATATATCGTAGCAGAATTTCTCTTTGCGAGTGAATCTCTAGCTCAGGAAACATGTTTTTTGCCCTTATCAGAGAGATGCCCTGTCTGTGTGCTGACATATCAGTGCCTGCTGACTTCCTTAAACCAGCTTCAGCTCTGGGAATGGCCCCTCTGGGGAGGGGGACACACCTCCCAGCAAAGTCTGGGAGATGATAATGACACCCCCCAACTACTCTCTTAAGGAAGGCCTTACAAACTGGGCGAACCTTGAAAGGATGAGCATAGCACCAAAGAAAAGGTAAATATGAAGAAGTTTTGTATTAACATTAATGGGAATAACAATAATTTCTCAGCTTCATGTATGTTCTGTTTTGTTCAGAGCAAGATTTTGAGTGTGACAGATCCTAGGAAGGAAAACAAGTATCTCAATGCTTTTGCTACAAACATGGATTTTAGTAGTGGATACCAAACTCATGCCACAGTTACCTTATGGTGGATTGCTTTGCTCCCACACATATCATGCAGATGATTGTACATTGCCACCCCACTGCCTGAATCTAGTTAATATTACACAATAATTTGATATGCCTGTGAAATAAATGTTAAATGGAGATGCAGATAAGTCAGACATAGAATTTAGTCTAAGAAGGAACGTGTTACTCAAATGCAGATGGTTATGGCATAGCTGCAATGTGTTCCTACCAATATGCAGTAGGATATAAACTGATATGCAGTAGGATATAACTTTTTATCAGCGAAGGTGTGCAGGTAAACAAGTTGGCACTAGCTAGTCCAGGCAGGGCAGCTGTCACAATTCCATCACAGACTGCCTGCACTAAAGAGAGTTAGTACAACTTGTGCCATTGAATATATAACTGTGTACAATGGATGAATCTTTAAAATGGCTGAAAAAAGCCAAAGACCAGACTGAAGATGTAGTTATGCTGATCTGTGCTAGGAAACGACCCAGCTGTTTCTATCTTGAGACAGAAGGTACATAGGAGCACTGAAGCTCGGCATTAGCAAAGACTTCCCAGTACCTTTCTACTTTGTTTTTGAATAATTTTTATTATTATTTTTATAGTCCAAGCAGATTAACTGCATTTACTCAGTATTAATTATTATGTTTTCTAGTTGAAATATGAACTGCACACACATTCATAAATGGACTAAAAGGTTATTTAGTTTCACTTTGGCTTTTTGTAAGCATCTATATTCTCTGCAGAAAAGCTGTTGTATAACTTATTACAGAGATATTCCCTAAGAAATTGCGACATATATTCAGCTACCTTCTGGAGTTGTAGCAAGGCAAGGAAAAGCATTTTTCCTCTTTCTCTAGTGGAAGAAGCCTATTATTGCTACAGAATACTGTGTATATCATAGTACTAACTTTACATGGCACTGCCAACTAGGTCCTGCAGTCAAACTGCATATATAGTATAGGATAAATAAACCTGAAAATGGAAAAATGGATACAAAAAAATAATCTAATCAAACAGCTTAATTTATCTAGCTGGCAGGAAATGGGAAAATTCAAGGATGAATAAAGTAATAGAAGCTTTGCATTCTGTGATACTCAAAAGTTATCTAAATAATGTTTACTTTTCATAATCTTGCTGGCATCATGCGAAGAAGTGTTTCATATTCTAAAGCATTTTATTTAACAATGTGTCACTAGGTAAGGCTTTACTCTTTCCTAGTGAGATTAATTCAAGACTAAATTACACACGCTGAAATTTATATGCTGAAAACTGAAAAATTAGTTGGGAATTCAAGCTCTTCTGTACACCAAATCGAACTTCTTAATGGTAAGTTTTCCTGCATAAAGACTCATGAAATGCTGACCTCAGAGCTACACCTAGAGAATAAAATAATCTATAGAATAAAATAAATTTTTAAAACATAATAGTTTATCATGACCTTTTAACCAGTGGTAAATCCTAGTATACAGCTTCTTCAAATGTTTTAATCTGATAGTTTTCAGTCCTTCTTGCTGGGCTTTCCTGGGGCTATGATAAGTGTAGAACTTAATCTGAATAGACCGGACTGAAGAAACTGGAGAAACAGGACAGGTCATGGAAACTACACTGAATTTTAAATTCTGTCTTTGCCCTCTTTTGCTCCCCTTCACTAAAGAGACTACAGTAAAATATCTATTAGGACTTATTTCAGTTAGGATTTTGGTTGTCTGACACGTAATGTTGGCAAAGAATAAATTCACAAGCGTGAAGAAAACAGAGTAATAATTCCCTCCCCTTGGATTTTAAAACAGGGGGATCAACTCCTTGAAGAGTTCTTTCACTTTAATTATTTATTATATACTTTTCACTGGGCCATGTTCCCTTTTCTCCTACAGAGAATATAATGAAATGATAGATGTTCTTCTGAAAGGAAAATTCAAATAAGTTTTATGTAGCAACACTGTATATTTACTGGGGTAATGAGTCTTCTCTCAGGTATATGTGACCAAAGTTCTAGAGATTCCTTCGGCATGTGGATGCAAGTGGTCTACTGCATGGTATCTGCCAGACTCATCATATCAACAGCTACACCATCAACCCAGTGGCAGGAGCAGTAATTCTTTGGAGAAGTTATCACTTTAAATACATGCCAATTAACTTATGATATCTCAAACAGCACAGACTCAGCTGGAAGTGCAATAATTCATCTGAATCAATAAGAGGTTTTATGTCAGTGTGATTGAGGTCACTTTAGTTGCAAGACAAGGGTCACTAAACCAAAGGAGTAAAACTCCTAAGACTTAATATTGTGATTATGTTGCTCTTATTAGGTAGCCTTACAGAGTGTTATATTATATCATAGTTTTAAAGTCCCCCTCTTTCACCCAGAGCAATTCCCCATCCTGAACTCAAAGGAAATTCTCTGCATATATTGAATATACAGCAACGTGACACTGTAACGGTAATTTCAAAATGAGAGGAGAAACAGAATATGTGGTGGTAAGGAGACAGAAAGTTAGAAAAATTACATACAGCTGAGAGCTTATTGCCAATCTGTAAAAACCTGACAACTTGCAGAATGTGAGAGCTTAAAAGAGAAGGATGTTGTTAAAGCTAAACTGGATACTTTCCATGCTTTCCTGGTCTTAGCATTACTATAACAAGCCACCACTGGAACAAAACATTATGACCAAATTTTAATAATTAGTTTAGAAGTTAAGATTTCTTAACTAGGAGAAAAGCCTAGAGTTTTACACTATTTTTCCATAAATAAAAAACATAAATATAACATTTTGGCTTACTTAATAAGTGGAGGAAATAAAGGTAAGTGATGTTTTGAATGACTATAATAGCTTTCAAAATTGATCTCAGTAGGGTTGTTAATGGCACTTACGCATCTAATTCTCCATATATTCTGCTGACAATTTTTTTATGTCTTCCTGAAACTACTTTGCGTCAAATACAGCTCTTGATAATTGCCTTATCAAAAATGATACCCATTTTAGGATAGAAATGCAAATTGCAAGAGTCTTTTGAAAAAGTTCGGTGACAACAGTAATTATATTCAGTATTCCCTCTCCTGTTCTTTTAGTTTTAATGGTGTATTGAAAAGGGGAAATGGCAATGGTTTCACTTGCTGACAATAAATAACTCTTGGGAAATACCATTATTTTTAAGGAAGGAATAGTTCAGTTCTCTTAGAAAATGTTTCACTGTCATTGAGAAACAACAATCCTCTGTTGACAGAGCAGGTATTATACAGTAAACACTCTGCACGTTGTCTTTGCAAAATAACTAATTGTGTTTCTGTGGGGTCAGGTTCTCTAATAACAAAACTGTCCACTAACACATCTAGGATTGGGATCTTAAGGGTATGTTTTCTTGTTTCTTACATAAACAGACTGATCTGTCAACTCAATTTGCCTTTCAAGGACTTAAAATTAGAAAAAAGAATTAAGTGTTTTCTGTCAGTAGCCTGAGTCTGGATTAGCGAGCTAAATTCAAAAGGTCTTGTTTTACCAGAAGTCTTCAGACTTACTCATTTCTCAGTAAATGCTAGTCTCAGAGTTGCCATTAGGATGGGGCCAGGCTCTTTTCAGTGGTGCCCAGTGACAGGACAAGAGGTAATGGGCACAAACTTGAGTATAGGAAGTTCCACCTAAAGACGAGGACGAACTTCTTTACTTTGAGGGTGGCAGAGCACTGGAACAGGCTGCCCAGAGAGGTGGTGGAGTCTCCATCTCTGGAGACATTCAAAACCCTCCTGGACACGTTCCTGTGCAACCTGCTCTAAGGTGACCCTGCTCTGGCGGGGGGGTTGGACTAGATGATCTCCAGAGGTCCCTTCCAACCCTGTGATTCTGTGATTCTGTGGATTTTGTGAGGTAAACATGGCTTTGTTCTTCTATCAGAATTCTATTCCTGACAGACAGGAAAACCACAGACTTATCAGTCAAATAAAATGTCAAAATATGGTCCAGTATTTAGATACAAGAGTTGATTGCAAGCTGGTAAAAAGAAAGGATTTATACTTAGTAAGGACTCTGTGGCAAAAATTCCTTTTAACTCTGATATATTGAGAATCATATACTTATCTGTATTCATGTGCTTATTTGGGGATTTCAGTTATTATTACAGAAATTCCTATAAAAACAGAGGTGGAGTGTAAGAAGTTTTTAATTACTTGTATTTAAATGTTGTCCTCTATAGCAACCTTTTCTAAATAGAAATACTAAAGCGTATTAATTACAGTGATTCTAAGTACAGGACAGAGCACAAAATTAAAGCCTTTCAAAATACATTCACAGACATTATGGAGAGGTTTTAGTTATTCTGTTTTTTTAAAAGGAAAAATAAATAATTCAAGTCTGATAAGAACAGCTGAACTCTGCTTATTGAAGAAATACTTTTCCATTTATTTTTTTCCCATACTTTTATAGAGTCTCATTTTCAAATATCTACAGCTCACTAAGGAAAGCACATACCTGACAGTTTTGTCAATACCTAAAAAAAACCCCACCAAACCCACAAATATAACTTAGCATTTCAACTATTCACTTGAAAATTAAATTTAAGTTTTAACAAGAAAAGTCACTGCATGTCACACTCCAGGCTCATGAAGTGTTTACCATTTACTAAAATAGATGATTTGTTTATCTGACGTTTTGCATAGTTGGTTTAACTTCTTTGTTCCAGAAAGAGGAATATTTGTGAGACCCTCCTTTGCAATATTTTGGACTACACAGTCCTACTGAATGCACATGCTTATTGACAGCTAGTATCCGTGATATTTTGTAATCTGAGAAAAATACTACTGCACTAGCAACTCCCTTTGTAATTCTTGTTCAAAGGAAAAATATCTTCATACAGCATAAACTTCTTTATGAAGACATGTATGGAGAGCATCATGTTAGTACCTGTATTTATTAATTCCATCTTCACATGTGGCTCCATGTTGGCACTGGTTTACCTCACAATCATTAATATTCTCCAGGCATGTTTCTCCTATCCATCCAAGAGCACAGACACAGTGAGACCTCTGGTTTTCTTCATCGTAGAAGCAGCTACCTCCATTTGCACATACCTGAAGATGAGAAGTACAAATATATAAAGAGTTTTTTCTCTATGTGTTGGGGTTTTTTCCCCAAGGAGTTTAACTGAATAAGCCGTTGGTAAAAAATATGGTTATTTAACATTTTTATCTTGTAATATTACAAAAGACACATCTCCAAGAACCTAAAATACTGAATATAATTAATATATCAATTAATTGTTTAGTTGGAAAGAGGCGTTTATGATTCAATTTAACAGTGCCATTTTCATAAATGACCTTAAAATGTGCTTGTTTTAAGAAGGATGATAGTGAACTAGCCTCCCATTTTTCCATTGAAAGAGAAGAACAACTGTTCCTGTGCTTAAAATCTATGTATAATTTAATCGAATTTGTGGCTATCAGGAAAAGAAGACTGAATAGTTTTTTATTTTAATCATTATTCTGATTCACAACCTATCCTTGATTTTTTTTTTTTAATTTCAGTAGAGAGAGAGATCTATTATATCTATGCTCTGGGACGACCAGAACATGCAGATACTGAAAAATTAATAAACCTAGACTGATCAGCATTTTTTTCTTGTAGCTATTATTTGCTAATATTATTTAATAAGCTACTATTTAATGTATTCTTCAAAAATTACAGAAAGTTCTAGGATGTAGTGAATGCTTCTTTCTTCATTTTTCTTTAAGGATACCATTTAATTTCCATGAAAATTTTGCCAGTGTAAAAACGGATAACTACATTTTCATTTGAAAGCAATTAGGACCTCTCCCTCTAATCAATTGGTTTCTAAAGAAAATGGTGTCCAGAAGATGAGCTAATGCACTAGTACTTCAGTTTGATTGAGTCTGAATCTCTTTATAATGTCATTAGGATTTGTAATAATAACAGTTCTTGGCAGAAATCCTCTAATATTCATTTGTCTTTGATTAAGTTTCAAATTGACCTTAAAATTCAGAGATTTTTGCTATGCTCTTGTTACTCAATTTTAGCCTTAACTTGTGATTCTTTTTCAATAGGACAACTTCTTGGAGAAAAGCACTGCTCAAACTCCTATGTGTATAGTTTTGGAAACATTCTTTTTTAAAATTATTTTAATGTGTTTTCTTGATTTTTTTATTTAAACATTTCTGGAGGATTTTTGTGCTGAGGCTTACTATTTTTTCAAAGCTCAAATTGGTCAAATAAGTTTGCATTCAAGAAAGCCATCTAGAAAAAATGTAAACAATTAAGAAAAAAAGTTATATTTCAATATTGCCACAGTATTATATTCATTATATTCTTATGTTGGTTTGATACTTTATACTGTGAAGAAAGGTGTTACCCTTCAAGTTGTTAGTGCAATCTAAAGCAGCTTTAAATTAAAATTAAAGCTACAGATGATATTTTTAGCATCAAATCTAGTTAGTAGTTTTCTCTATCAGATAGATTTTTATCTCAGCTGTAAAATTAATTCCCTATCAGTTTAAACATTGAAAAATATGAGTTAGAATGATTATGGATTTTAGAAGAAATGAAGTAATTATTAAAGCATTATTTTTCCGCCCATAAGTGTAGTAAGTATTGTTAAAGCAGTTTCTAAGAAGCGAACTTTGTAAAGAGCTATATAGAAGATACATTTCTACAGATGGCTATATTGCTCAGCATCTAAAACCCTACCTGCAATGCCTACTAGCACTAGAAGTTGAAGAGTCATTGAATTTCTTGTTTTGGAGATTAATTTCACATAGCAGTCTGGAAGTTCACAGATGTCACTTGTCCTTTGCAAATGTACGCATTAAATTCCATCCTAATTTTCCAGATAATTTCTCCAAGATGGTGACGTTCAGTTTTATCATGTGTAGTCTATTCCACCATCCAGGAGGAAAATACTGAGTGGAACTGGGTGCAAGTCAGGTCCTTGCAGAACAGTACTTACTGTTTCCCTAGGACAATTGTCCAGGAAATTACTGCTAGGATAATTAAGTATAGTTATCTTATCTGCTTGTTATCAAGCTGGAGCAGGTGCATTGTTTCACTAGCTTGCTTGTGCAATTACTATGTGAAAAGATGATCTATTTCAACTTTTGTAAAAGCTTTTTACTTTTGCCACTCCTATTCTTGTTATAGAAAGAAAATAAATTGGCTCGAAATTATTAACTTCTGGCAGTTTTTGGCTAACTACCCCTCCCTTTGCCTCTTTTTTTTTT
>VYZM01009190.1:6792-17799 GCA_013398915.1 Dromas ardeola
ACCGCTTTGCCCCTTTCACGCAACATCCCCTACCAGCCCTTTGTGCACCCCTAGCTCGCTTGCTGGCAGGGCAGTGTGAGGAGCTGAAAGGACCTTGACTCTGTGTAAGCACTGCTCAGCAGTGACTGAAATATCCCTGTACAATCAACACTGTTTCCAGCACAAATCCAAAACACAGCCCCATACTAGCTGCTATGAAGAAAATTAACTATATCCCAGCCCAAACCAGCACAAGCTGCTTTATAAACAATTCTGAGCAACTGCTTCTTCGTCTTACCTGCGCCATAGGTTTCTGGTTCTTTCTGAACACAGTGGCCTTTCGTTTTGGAGTTTTGTTGCGTCCCAGTTTGCTGTTTTTTCCCTGTTATAACACAAACAGGAAAGACCAGAAGTCTTAATTCTGCGAGCCTTGTTACAGAAAGAGCAGAGATTTTTTGCTAGAAGGCTGCTATTTAGTCTGCTGTCTCAAAGCTACTCATTCAGAAATTTTAGATGTTTTGGGTTTTTTTTAAAGTAATTTCAAGATTATGTTCCCTATGCCTTTTCAAAATCCATAGCTATTTACAGCTACAGGCATTAGTCCCATCCAGATCTTTGTAATCTGTATGGTTGTTCACACACAAAGTTTCAGGGGATGGGAACTCTTCACACTGAAACATCCTCTGTTCACAGTATGGCTGAGCCAACCTAATGACTTACTAACAACCAAATGGACAGTCCCATTCCCATTTTCTTTAGACTAAACAACTCTTATTGTTTCAGTATTTTCTCATTGGTTATGGTTTTTGCTCTCTTCTCATGCCTGTTCTCTTCAGTTGGTCCACACATTTGCTGAACTGCAGTGCTCAGTGCTGGGAACAGCACTCCAAGTGTGACCCTGCATTAGAGCAAAAGAATTACTTCACATGTCTGAAAGTCTACATTCCTGCTTAAACACCTCAGTATAACATCTGCCTTTTTAAAAACAAGTGTGACACCACTGGTCCCTACTCAGCTTTTGATCTGTTATAAAACTCAAATCCTCTTCTGAAGAATTGACATCTAGAAGGTTGTTATTTGTCTTTCAGCTGTGCTAATATTTCTTCCTAACTACAGTATCTTTAATTTTACACACTATATTCCATTCTATTTTTTAAACTGTTTCTCTAGCGTCAAGAACACTTTCAATTTTAGCCTCTTCTCCAAGACACTTGCCATCTCTTTCAGTTTTGTGCTGTCTACACACTTCCAAGTTTTTGGTGACAAAAACAATAGTTAGAATTGAACCTAGGACAGTTTGTGAAGCATCATCCTATACTTTTTTCTATTTCACAGAAATCACAGAAACATTTAGGTTGGAAGGGACCTTCTGAGATCACAAAATCCAACCCCTGTGTTCAAGCAGGGTCAGCTAGAGTAGGTTGCCAAAGAATGTGTCCAATCAAGTTTTAAGGATCTCCACAGATGGAGACTCCACGTCTTTGGGCAACTCATGCCAGGGTTTGACCACCCTCACAGTAAAAAAGTGTATTCTTCTTCAGATAGAATTTCGTGTGTTTTAATTTGTACCCATTGCCTCTTGTCCTGTCAGTGAGCACTATAGAGAAGAGTCTGGCTTCCTTTTGTTCATTCCCTCCCATCAAGTATTTATACACACTGAGAAGATTCCCCCTGAGCCTTCTCTTCTCCAGACTGAAAAGTTGCACTTCTCTCAGCCTGTCCTCACTGGAAAGATATTACAGTCCCTAATCGTCTTTGCAGCCCTGTATTGGGGAGCCCAGAACTGGGCATGGTACTCCAGATGTGGCCTCACCAGTGCTGAGCAGAAAGGAAGGATCAGCTCCCTCATCCTACTGGCAATGCTCTCCCTAATGCAGCCCAGAATGCTGTCAGCTGCCTTTGCCACAAGAGTGCGTTGCTGGCTCATGGTCAGCTTGCTGTCCCCTCCAGGACCCCAAGCTCCCTCTCTGCAGAGCTGGCTTCAAGAAGGTTAGCCCTGAGCATGTTCTGGTACACAGGGTTATTCCTGCCCAGCTGCAGGACTTCACATTTCTCCCTGATGAACCAAGAGATTCCTCTCTGCTTAATTCTCTAGCCTGTTTGAGTCCCTGTGAATGGCAGCACACCCACCTGGTGTACCACCACTCCTGCAAGCTTTGTATCATCTGTGAACTTGCTGAGGGTGCACGCTGTCCCACTGTCCAGGTCATTAATGAACATTTTAATCAGTACTGGCCCCAGTATTTACCCCTGGGGTACACCACTAGTGACGTGCCTCCAACTAGACTTTGTGCTGCTGATCATAGCCCTCTGGGCTGGTTTTCAATCCACTAAATCTATCATTTATCTAACCTGTTTCATTTATCTAACCTGTACTTTGGCAGCTCGTCTATGAGGGTGCTGTGGGAAACAGCACCAAAAGCCTTACTAGAGTTGAGGTAAACAACATCTACTGCTCTCCTCTCGTCCACCAAGCTAGTGACCTCATTGTAGAAGTCTATCAGGTTGATTAAGCATGATTTGCTCTTCATGAATCCATGCTGATCCCAATCACCATCTTGTCCTTCATGTGTTTGAAAATGCTTTCCAGGAGGATTCTGTCCATCACCTTCCCAGGGACTAAGGTGAGGCTGACCGGCCTGTAGTTCCCCAGATCTTCCTTCTTTCTGTCCTTGAAGATAGGAGTGATATATGCTCTCTTCCAGGCTTCAGGAACCTCTCCCAGTCACCATGACCTTTCAAAGATAATCAAGAGTGGCCTCACAATGAAATCAGCCAGCTCTCTCAGCACTCGCTGCAACCTGTCAGGCCCCATGGTACTTAGGTCTATGTCCAGTATGTTTAAGTGCTCTAACCTCGTCCACCTTCACTGAGTGTAAGGCTCAGTGACTTGCTCCAGAGTTTCCCTCCAATCTCAGGCACCTGGGATTCCTTAAGGATTCCTTTAACGGATAAAGACTGAGGCACAGGAAGCATCGAATACCTCAGCCTTTTCCATGTCATTTGTCACCAGCTCCCCTGCCCTGTTCAGCAGTGCACTCACGCTTTCCCTAGTCTTCCCTTTGCTGTTCACATACTTCCTTTCTTGCCGCCTTTCACATCCCTTCTCAGATTCAACTCCATCTTGGCCTTGTCTTTCCTAACCTCATCCTTGCAAAATTAGACAGCAAATGTATACTTCTCCTGTATCACCTGCTCCTACTTTCAACACTTGTACACTTCCTTTTGCACCTAACCACTGATTAACAACCCTTTGAAGGCATAAAAGACCTATGATATCAAGTATTTCCCTCCCGCCCCCGTCTCTGTGGTAAAAGAAAATTTAAGTGGTTTTGTTTGATTGCTCCGTAACAAACCCATATTGCTGTTATCATCTACTCATTAATCTCCAGATGTTTACAAGTAATTTGTCTGATTATTTAGTCCAGAATCTTTTGGGAAAATGAAATGAAGCAGACTAGCCTATACTTCCCCTACTTCCTTTCCTCCCTCTCTTCATCAGACTTAAGAGAGACTGAAATTAGAACAATCACCTCCTACTGTAGAACAGAACTAGTCAACAGTCTGCTGTAACAGAATACCCAGGATCAGAAATAGAGTTGGAAGACAGCAGAGGATAGCGTTTGGGCAGAGAGAAAGTCTGAAGTACCTGGAGGCTCGTAACTAGGAATTACAAGTTATTTGTATTACCCGAAATCTTCTGCTTCTTCTTGGGCAAGTCTTTAAGATCTTCACCTTCCACTTGCTCAGATTTCCTCTTGCATTTCAATAGTACTTCTCCTGCTAATGAGTAAAAACAGAAATGCTTCAGTCTCATCATTCAGTCTGGATAATAACTTTGAGGCTGCTGCTGCCTCAGCTTATCCTCGTATTCAATACTTAAAAAAAAAAAAAAAAAAAAAAAAAAAAAGGTAGTTTTTGTAAAGCACATGGACACCAGTGAGCTAGACTTTTGACTCGGTAACATTTAGGCACTCCACAGAAGATATGGAAGAAACAGTGCCACAGCATGGTTTAGGAAAATACTCCTCAGGAAGAGAGACAGAAGGTGCTAGGTTGTGTCATAAAAAGCTCATCTGCACACACACAAAAAGGAGCAGTGAGAAGCAATGGCAGTTGGGGAAACCCGAATATCCTGCCAGGCCTATCAAAGGCTTATCTCCATGATCACTGAGAAGTACAGAAGCACAATGGCAGACAGGGGAACAGAAATTATGGACTCAGAAACAGACACCTTCCTCCCAGGTCTGTCCCAGGAGACCCACCAGGACGAGTCAATGGGAGCCACTCTCTGGACCACCCTTTGGAAGGGTAAAGAGGGGGAGCGGTGAAAAGGGAGAGTGTGGTGTTAATGCCTAGGGTTATGTGACACATGGGACACTAGCAAAGAACAATTCAGGATTACACAAGACTGGGATGTTTAAGAGTGGTATCAAAGGAAGGGAGAGGACGAGAATTAGCTAATCTGGGGAGGATCAAGTGTGGGAAAACAGAGGTGTAAGAGGATAAAAAGGGCCACTTGCTTGTAAACAGGTGGTTGGTCAATATACAAATCTGGTCAGGCCTGACACCAAATCAGAGGGACCAGGGAAGCACAGTATCTGTGAGTGTGAGCCTGTCTGTAAGGAGGTCTACACCAGCAACTGGTGTGGCTCTGCATGCGTCAGGGGCTAGTACGTCCATGTGCCAGCAACCGAGGAGACCAGGATCCAAAGGCCAGATACTGAGTAGACTGAGTGCTTAAGTCAAGCTACAGGAGAGATCCAGATAGCATATACGTGTGCACACACAAATGTACATATACATGCACTTCTTATATATACACTTTTTTATATATGCTTCTTTTCTCTCACTAACGCCCTGATCAGCCAGAGAGGGACGCAGGATGGAGGCCGTTGGTGCTGTTTGTGTGAGTGCTGAGCGTGCCTCTTCATGTTGATCTGTGTGGCTGGCTGTGTATACATGTTGTATACGTGTGTTTATACCCACAGGAATACACACTTGGTCTCACTAACTGGTTTGACCTGGGGATGTGGAGCTGCAGCAACCTCGCTTCTATCAAGCTGCCAGATTTGGCTCTCCTTACAACAGGATGGAATACAGATTCTAGCTTAGAGATAAGAAGAAAGTGCATTAAAGAAAGGCAAAGTTTTGGCGCTCTGTCACACAAGAAGTTTGGAAAACAGCTCCTAGGCCAGGAAATCTGAATGTTCATACTAAGACGCAAGCTACTCCAAATCAGAAAAATGTAAGTGACAGAAGAGAGAAAATAAAAGAAATAAAAACATCCTTAAAAAAAAAATAATCTATCAACCACAAAAGCCATGTCTAATTCAGAATACTGCTGAATGGTCCCCTTTTCTATATCTTCAGTATTGTTTGTTTTATTTTTAAAGCTCTCAAAGTGTATTCCTGATATGATTGGCAGAATCTTTACACATATCTCTTCTACAGATAAAACAGTTCAGTCACAGAATCACTAATTTTAATAGACATGTCACTCAAAAGGAACTGCGTAACATCAGAGAATTTTACCTATGTTTCTGCAGTGGAGGAAGTTTTTTTTTCTCCTAATACAGGAGCGGTATTACCAAGCTTGTAATTTGTGGGTGAACTGCAGCATGTCTTTCAGAAGTCGTCTAATTTCTCATAAAAGAGCCAGAGGAAAAAACAGTTTTGCATCGAGCCAAGAGTGATGAGTACCTTTTTTTTCTGAAGATTTGTTAATGCTGCTTTTTATTCCTCTCATTTCCAGCCAGTAAGCAGGCCTGCGAATGCTCCGCTTGCTTCTGGACTCTGCACTTCCGTTCACTCGACCCTTCGGTAAGGCAGAAGAAACGTTGCTGACTGTCTGATCATAGTTACTGTTCAGTCCCAGGGCAGTAGTTTCCACCTCCTCAAATTGCTTAGACCTGGAAAACATCAACTTGAAATCATATGTATATGTACGTATACATATACAGACATATGTATATGCATACATACACGCAGAGCCACAATAACTTGACAGACAACACCCCTTTCATCTTCCCAAGTACTCTAAAAATTTATCTCACAGTTCATTGAATCTCCTGAGTTTTGTGAACTGAAAAATGCCAGCAAGATAAAACATCCTAAATGTTATTTTTCAGTAGATCTTTTAGAGAATGAAATTAGAAAGCTACTCGAGAGGGTCAGAAAAAAAATATTCATCCTACCTCAAACCTTCAATGTAAGAAGCAGGCACAAGTTAATCTCAATTTAAAAAAATATCCATTTGTCCTTAAGCAACCAATGTCAAATATAAGAATTCTTCTACAGTCCATCATTACAAATTAGACCTTTTCCATCTGTGGGAAAATAACGAAAGATTGGCGAGGAGGATTATAAACACCCTCAAGTGACCTGCAGCTGAGGTGTAGAAAAACACACATATCATGATAATTGTTGTTTAGTCTAGTGTGTTGGATAAGTAGAGCATCTGTGTTTCCATAACAAAAGCCTGCGATAGAGGCACCTAAGCTTGAGATTCCTGCCCTGCTGTGGGAAAGATCAAAGCACAGTGGTAAACTCTGTCCATGTGAATCGCTGATATACAGGTGAAAGGAGCAGTTTTGGTGATCCTCGAGCATAGACTGAGCTTTGCGGTGCCTGAGTTCCCGCTTGTGTGCCTCTGCCAGGGTGCTGCTTCAAGGATCCATCAGGTATGGCGAGGTAACAAAAATAAATTTACTCTTTGCATTTCATCTGTGGTTTTGCTGTTGTTTCTGTGCCCTGCCTGTGCCAGCTCACACACTGTCCCACAAAGGGCAAGATCTCCTTCAGTACGTATTCCCAGTCAGAGCTGACACTACACAATTAAGACTTAACACTAGTAAGAATTTTAACCAGCAAGGCTTTCAGCAATGAAAACAGACTTACATTATAACACACTACATTAAGACTAATTTAGACTAGCCAGCAGCGCTGATTTTTCTTCCTAGAGATCAGAGGGAACTTTGCTACACTATTCTCAAATATTTCTCACAGCCCTGAAATGTGTGGACACTACTGTACATGCCAGCAAAATTATTAGGCGTCAAGGAAATGTAGATTATCTATTCTCTGGGCAAATACCATTAATGTAAGAGGAAAGAACAAAAAACAAAAACACTTTTCAACACATTGCATCACTACCACAATTCACAAACTGAAATAAGTAGATCGGTTAAATGATGACTGTGATGGCCACCCCACTAATACTCTCCCACATCCTGAGCTGTGGAGTTCACATGTTTTAACACATCAATCCAGAAATTAGTAAGTGAGGGACACTGATGGTGCCAGGTCAGATCAGTATATACTATGTTTAAGAAGGTACTGCAGAAGGATGGGAGAAGAATTCTCAAAGCCTTTCAGTTGCAATCACACTCAAAATACATAGATTTTGGAACACCATTTAGTCTTGAACATGAAATGTTTATCTTCCCAATATTAAAATCCTTTTAAAAACAATAAATGAAAGCTAATACCCATTGAAGTGTCAGAAAAGCACTTTTCCTACAAACGAATGAGCAAAGTCAGTTAAGACTCTCATCACACAAACCAAAATCATTGCAGCTCTTAAAATTCAAAATATTTTTTAAAGACCAGATATGGTTTTCCAACAGGAATCTCTCAGCTTTTTTCTTGCCCTCAGTCAGACTAGACAAGAAACATTCACATACTTTTTGTTTCCCAGAGACCTCTTGACCTTCTGTTGTCTGTGGTGTCCAGGCCTGGTGTCCTAACAAAGTAGAACAATTCACATTAGCAGCATAATTTTTCTTCTTTTTTATTCTTTTTGCATGTTTCACTTTTCAGTTAAAACACAATCACCTGCCCTTTGAGGATGGGCATACCATCCTTTGAAAAGGAAACCACTGTTTTCTGCAACAAGGAAGTGTTTAACCTTTTCAACTCCAGATGAATTAGAACTGGAATCAAAATAGGAATGAGCCCCTCTACACTCTCCATGTGAAAGACAATTATTCCCCTTGCATTGGGGCACGATGGAGTGTTCTTTGCCTCCAATTCATTCAGTGGTACCTGCTTTCTGCCTAGACTTTATCACACAATGATTTTAGATCCTCACTTACTATCTTTTACATAGTACTTATTTTTTTCCTTAATGAAACAATTCTTGCATTTACCATACCAAGAATGTTGCCTCTAGTCTCTTTTACGCCCTGTTTTCATTTTTTATCTCAATTATTTTGTCACACACTGTCAGCTGCCCAGATGTTCACTTTATCCACATCACAGAATCCTCCTTGTTATTTAACAAAGGTTTTTTGTCACTTATTACTTGTTGCTTCTTATGCTCCTATTAAGACATGCAATTCAACAGATACCACTGACATTCCCAAGTCAGTACAAACAACTCATTTGCTGTACGTTGTTCCTGGCATGTGGGTGATCATTTATCACTTTCTTCCAAATAATAATAATGACTTGACGTCGCTCTTCATCGGGAAACCCAGGACAAAAATCTTGGTTATACAGACTAGAAACAAAAATCATTGCTCAGTATAAGTATATGAAATACCAAAACTGTAACCTAGAAACAGAGATAGTATTTTGCCATGTACAGGAATTGGCTAAGAAACTGGGGGTGGGGGGGAGAGAAAAGAAAGAACATGGATAAATTAACTATCTTCTTTATAGAAGAATGAAATGCACGTTATCAACTGGATCACGCTATGAAGTGTTTTAGTTATTAGAAATAATTGCTACACATTATCTGGGGAAAACAGTGAAAAGGGATATGACAGAATTTGAAGAAGTCATAAAAATGTGATGAGGCCTGTCAAGAGGAGATGCTGAGAAACTTCAGGCGCTGTATCAAAACTACGGAATAGGCAGCTTCAAGGCAAATGAAATTCACCACTGAAACAAAACGCACTGGAAAAAATTTAACTTCAATCCATCTTTTATGCTCTTGTCTTCCAATTTATGCGTAGGAGCAAGCAGTAATTCACTCTTCCCAGAACCGCAGTCAGTGAGAGATACCCTAACCACCAGCTAAGAAATTCAGTAGCGGACGCTGACATAACTAGATGCATTCTTAAACTGCAACTACGGAGTGTCAGAGTCTCCTTGGGCCCCCAACACCAGCATCTCCTCTCATGGAAAAGTTAGGGAAGCAGCAGAAGAAAAATTCACAACTGCGTGATCAATGACTCCACAATCATACATCGTCTTCTTTGGAGGAAAAGTAAATTGGATGTTTGTGTTTGTATTACTTTGATATGGTTTACATGCACCTAGTTGTGCAAACAGCTGTGTTTGGGAAACCCCTAATCAGAAAGGTGGAGAAACCTCACTGAGGAGCGGCTAGAAAAAAATCAGGCCTGTGAACTTATAACAATAAAAATGAACAAACAGGAAGGCACAGTCTGCTGCAATCAGCTGGCCTAATCTACCATTAGAAGAACCTAGATGACTGACAAGCATAGCACATGTTTTAAGATATTATTTTTTTAGAACTAAAAAATTTTGCATAAAAGTGAAGATTACTATGAAGAATTTAGGTCACAGTTAAGAATCTGCAATAAAAGAAAAGAGTACAGATGATCTGTCTAGCCTTCCTTTCTGAAAAGTTGATAGCAGCAATTATGAAGGAAATATCTAGAGAAACTGCTGTTTAAGTTTTTAATGTTTTTTATTTATACGGTGTACTTCCCTCTTAGAAAACAGAGACCAAAAGCATGCAGGAATGCCCAAGGGGCGGACAGACAGAAAACAAAAAAAAGCCAACTTCCTTGCACAAGTTAGGAAAAGAGAAACAGAGACCTACAGCCTGAAAAGATGAAGAAATTTCAATTGCAAGTGGGCCATTTCTGCCTCCCTACGGCCTGTGGGACATTTCTGTGACCTGGAACACTGCCTGCTGCTGGAGAAAGGCTGCTCCATCTTACTCCAGATGCTTAAATGCATAAGCATAGCACAGAAACTCTCACAGAGGTCACGAGACCGATGTATTAACTGCTAGTGAGTCCATCGTACAGCTACAGAGGAGAGGTGTCAGTGGAAGCACTGAGTGTCCTGCACTGCCATAGAATGGTTTGGGTTGGAAGGGACTCTTAAAAACCATCTAGTCCAACCCCCTGCCATGGGCAGCGACATCTTCAACCAGATCAGGTTGCTCAGAGCCCCATCCAACCTAGCCTGGAATGTTTTCAGGGATGGGGCATCCACCACCTCTCTGGGCAACCTGGGCCAGGATCTCACCATCCTCATTGTAAAACATTTCTTTCTTATACCGAGTCTGAATCTACCCTCCTTTTAGTTTAAAATCATTATCCCTTCTCCTATTGCAACAGGCCCTGCTAAAAAGTTTGTCCCCACCTTTCTTATAAGCCCCTTTTACGTACTGGAGGGCCACAATAAGGTCTCCCCAGAGCCTTCTCTTCTCCAGGCTGAACAACCCCACCTCTCTCAGCCTGTCCTGACAGCAGAGGGACTACAGCCCTCGCAGCAACTCCGTGACTTCCTCTGGACCTGCTCCAACAGCTCCATGTCTCTCCTGTGCTGAAGCCCCAGAGCTGGAGGCAGCACTGCGAGGGGGGTCACCCCAGAGTGGAGCAGAGGGGCAGAATCCCCTTCCTAGCCCCGAGGGAAAAACCCCCGGGACCCGGTGGCTCAGCACCCTTTGGGGAACTCCCGTTTCGGTCACAGAATCATCAAATCACAGAATACCAGATTGGAAGGGACCTGAACCATCACCTGGCCCAACCTTTCTCGGCAAGAGCATGTCCCACGTTTCCATGGCTGCCTGCACGCTTCACGGTCACCGCCTCTTGCACCGACCGCCTTTCAGACAAACCTCCCGAGCGACTCCGGGAGCCAGCAGCGCCCTGCTCCGGATTGCCCCCGGCCCTCAGCCGAGCAGAGCCGGGCCCTCCGCGCCCCAGGATCGACGTCAGGGGCGGCCAGGCCTTCACACGGACAGCAGAGGCGCTTCCGCCGTCGCCGGCGGCTCTCCGGGCAGCCCGCAGCGGGTCCCGCTCGCCGCCCGCCCGCCCACCC
>VYZM01009190.1:18179-28467 GCA_013398915.1 Dromas ardeola
CTGAGGGTTCTGCCCGCCGCCCCCGGGCCCGACCGGGACGTCCATCGTGGGGCGTCCGCGCGAGCCCCCGGTGCATACCCGGCCGGTAGCGCCGGGACGGCAGCTGGGTCCCGCGCGCGTCATGGCGGCGTGCAGTGGGGCCGCCCCCCCACCGACCTGCCGCTCCCCGGAAGGACAAGTGGGTGCTGGGAAGATGGCGACGGCAGCGAGCGTGGTGGCGGCGCCCCCGGTGTGCGTACTGGTGCTGGGCATGGCCGGCTCCGGAAAAACCACCTTCGTGCAGGTGAGGGGCGGCTGGGGGGAGCTGCTGGTTTACCTGAGCGCTGCCCCCGTGTCCGGCGGGGCCTGACGCCTCCTCGTGTCCCCTTAGCGACTGGCGGCCCACCTGCACGGGCAGCGCTGCCCCCCGTACGTGATCAACCTGGACCCCGCCGTGCACGACCTGCCCTTCCCCGCCAACATCGGTGAGTCCCCGGCTTGCCCGCGGGCCCTGGCGGTTGGTGGCGGTGTGAGGGAGGGGGTGGCCCCGGGCCAGAGGGGTGGCGTGTCTCTGGAGTCTGCCAGAACAAAGCGAGTATGTTTTACCATAAGTAAATAAAACCATTTTTGGTATAGTGCTTTTCATGAGTTTCGCGGAAGTGGGGGGAGAGGGGCGTGTGAAATATTTGGCTAGGTTGCTTATATTCTCTTTCATTAAAGAGATTCCAAGTCCTTATGCAAGAAGGACTTCAATTTATTATTTTGTATTTATTTATTTATTGTTTAGTTCCTTTGTCTTACCAATCTTTAACATGTAAGTTTTTAGCACCAAAGACATTCTTCCATTGTATTTGTACATTTTTTACGTTATCTGGTGTGATTTAGTGTGTTTGGGTTCTTTTTTTTTTGTTTGTCAGCAATGAACATATTAGCAGATTTGATCTGCTTCCCTACATTCAGAACAGTGGTAGCCGTATGTGCTACCAAATAACTTCTTTAAAGCACTTTAAAACACATGAATTTTAGAGAAAATACCTTTATTTAACAATAAAACAGGCCTTATGTTTAGCCATTCCAAAGGGCTTGCCAGTCATTAGGTTTGTGAGGGTCCTGTCTGTTAAACTTTATGTTGTCAACCTGCCTCTGCAGAGGATAAGAAAGGCAGTGTAGATTCTAAAGTTGTTTTACTGATGTCAGATGAATAATTAGAGTATCTGTTCCAGTGCTGAATCTCTAATAATACAGTTAGATATGTGCACTTTGTTAACTGATGTTGATCAGTTGAGAATAAAATTCAACTGAAGAGGTTACTGATAAATACCTAAATTGGTGGTGTTTCACATGAATTACGTTGGGTTTCATATGTATGTTGAGAGCATAGCAAATCTGTTAGGTTTTATTTATTCTGTTTGGGAATTTTTTCCTGTTGGTGCTAAATCTATTACTTGAGACAAAAGGAGACTTGATAGAAAAAGAAGGGCTTTCCTCTGTCAGCAAATTGATGAAGAAGGATATTTTAAATGTGATGTCCTAAAACTCTTTATACATCTTCCTCCTCTAGATATCAGGGACACTGTGAAGTACAAAGAAGTCATGAAACAGTATCCTTTTTTTGTCTGAATAATGATACTTGAAATCTTAGATTTTGTGAAAACAGTCTGTCACTTCTGCACACTACAGTAAAGGGGGCAGGAGGCGTTGGGGATTGCAGTAATGCAGAATGTTACATGAAGATCAGAAGTAAATTTTAGCAGAATTTAAATGATAATGTGAAAGAATGTTGTAAAGATACTCAAAGTGTTAGCTTAAAGATGAAGATTTAAAAATCCTTTTTCATGTGTACAGATCTGCACACATTATGTTCAAAGAAACAAAGTACAGTACATGCTGTCTTCTAGGGCCACTACTCTCAATACCCAAACACAAGGCCAGACACCCTCCTTAAGCACTATTTAATGATATGTTTAAACTCCAGTAGTGGCTAACAGACACAGTAAAGCAAATAATGTACCTACATACCAAACTGAAATGTATACTCAGATGTGGTGGGGGATAGTATTCTTGATTTTGTCTGTTGTGTGTTACCAGCAAAACATCTGAGTATTAATTAATAAAATTAAGTGAATTCAGGGTATTGTTAAATTCTGAGTTACTGGCTGTGTTGTAAATCTTTTAGGAAAGACAAAGATGGCTTTGATGTATACACATACATATATTTTCTCTTTGTCCAGAATGGTAATGCTTGAATAATGGCAAGGGGAAGCCATGGCATAGCCCCATTTCCTTTTATCGATCACACGTGTTTGGGCAAGAGAGAGACCACTTTGTATTTGTTATGCTATTGCATCACTTTGAGGACTTAATTGTCTATTAGGGGTGTTTTTTGCTGCAAGGTATACAATGTTCATTGTATGTGGCCAACTACTATCACAATTGAAAAAGAAGCCCTGTGAGGTCTGCATAATCATCTGCTTTCCTAAATGAAGCATCTAGATATGGGCTGGGCCCAAATGGTGGAATAGTGACCTCTCTCAATCTCTTTGCTACAAGATTTGACCAGGTACGAGGTTGTTCCTATGTGACACTGTGCTACAAATGCTGTGCTGGGAGACTGTGGGTTTTTTTGTGTATTTGGAGTCTCAGAGAGCACTGTGTTTGGTTAGCCGCTTTGGAATTGGAGTGTTCTCCATACAGAACCATGTATTTTACAGAGCGGGCAAAGTTCATTACCTTTCTTCTGAGAGATTACAGTTTTCTGGCTTTTTTAAAAGTAAAATTGAGAAGCCACATGTACAGAACATTCTTTAGTCTTTGTACATAACTATTCTGTTGCACTGTGTTCGCTGGAAAATCTTTCATGTGAATGCTTTGATTTTGAAGTAAGGAAGCTCACTTCTGGAAACAGGTTAAGTTTTCCTAGGGTTATTTGATAATTGACTGCGCTCTTAAATCATAATGCTTAATCAGCACTGGGGTGGGAACTGAGAGAGTGCACAATCTCTTAGTATAAAAAAGTAGAGAAAAGCTGCTTTTGTTATACCATTTCTTTAGCCAGGTACTAGAATGCAGACAAAGTCAAGGTTGTCTTTGACCTGTGCAGTGTCTGAGCATTTTCCACCCTTCCTTAGTAGGGCATTTTCACACATTGAAAAGCTTAGAGACTAACCGTCTTTTAATACATACATGCAGCTGTGCAAGTTAATGTAGTTTTTGTTATGAAATGATTATGAAAGTTTCCTATTGTGAGCCTAAATACAAAGTATACTCCTTCTTTTTCAATCAGGTGATGAAGTTTATTGAAAAAAGACAAAATGCTTCCAAGTGAGTACATTCTACCAAGTTCTACTTTTCTGTGATCAGTGGGAAAAATGTGAAATCCTTAAAAGTTTCTTTGCATGTTTTGTAGTTGTTTTTCAGCCTTGATAGAAATTTTATAGGGAAAGAACATAGAACAGATAAACTAGACTTTCTTCAGGTACCTTGAAGAAACGTCTGCTCATTCCAGTTCTGCTTTTCTTGTCTTCCATTAGACTGTCATTTTTTTTCTCATGCACTGTTCAAATAGGCAACAATTAACTCCTCTGGAGAGTTTGCGGTACCAAGTGTCTGTCATATTGATGCCTTCAACTTTAATGGACTCTGAAGAGAGTACGTGCTTCTTAGTTACAAAATTCATACGGGAAATTTTCAGGCATGCCCATAAATCTTGTTACTGTTTGGGAGAAGCTGTTCTGATCTGTAACGGAATAATCATGTGATTTGCCGTTACGTGCTTGCGGTAATCTAGTCAGAACAGAATCTTGTGCTTAACTAATTTTCCCTTATTGTTTGTCGGGGGTGACTTCTTAACAGGTATGTTATTATTGACACACCAGGGCAAATTGAGGTATTCACCTGGTCAGCATCAGGAACCATCATAACTGAGGCCTTGGTAAGTGTTTTCTACATGACTTGACAGTGAGGCTGTGTGAAAGAAGTGGCTGTTGAACAGCATGTACTTCTCATTAAAATAACTTTTATTTTTTGTTTCTAGGCTTCCTCTTTTCCTTCAGTTGTTGTTTATGTGATGGACACCTCTCGCAGTACTAACCCTATCACCTTTATGTCCAACATGCTGTATGCCTGCAGGTAAGAAAAGCTGAAAATGCAGTCCATCTGCTTTGATTGCTGTGTCTCTGATATTTATTTTGGAGGGGAATCATAGAATAGTTTGGGTTGGAAGGGACCTTCAAAGATTGTCGTGTCCACCCCCACTTCCATGGACAGGGACATTTTACACTAGATCAGGTTGCTCGAAACCCCATCCAGCCTGACCTTGAGCACTTCCAATGATGGGGCATCCACAGCTTCTCTGGGCAAATTGCTCCAATACCTCACCACTGTGATAAAAAATTTTCTTCCTTATGTCCAATCTGAACCTCCCCTGTTTCAGTTTAAAACCATCATCCCTTGTCCTGTCACTACAGGCCCTATCAAAAAGTCTCTCTCCATCTTTCGTATAAGCCCCCTTTAAATACTGAAAGGCTGCAGCAAGGTGTCCCTGGAGCTTTCCCTTCTCCAGGCTGAATGCTTTTCTTCATAGCAGAGGTGTTCCAGCCCTCTGATTGTTTTCATGGCCTCCTCCGGACCTGCTCCAACAGGTCCATGTCTGTCTTGTACCCCCAGAGCTGGACACAGTGCTCCCTTCAGGCAGGGCACCATGAGAGCAGAGTAGAGGGGGAGAATCACCTTCCTCCACCTGCTGGCTGTGCTTCTTTTGATGCTGTCCAAGATACGATTGCCTTTCTGGGCTGCAAGTGCACATTGTTGCCTCATATCCACTTAATCTGCTGTTTTGTTTATTCTCTGTGGTTTACCCATTGGTTAAGCAAAATAATTTAGGTGCCAATGGACATCGGGGTCAAGTTGTCATTGGGGTTAAAACTCCCACTGACAGCATTAAATAATCCATGAGATCTTAGTGTGATGAAGGCTAGTTACATCAGATATAACACGTTGCCGGTTGCTTATAAAGTCATTTATCTAAGATGTATCAAGATAGCCTAATTTAAGCTCCTTCTTGTAAGCACATTATATTTTTTTCTGTTTTTTAAAATATGATTGATACTTCCAGTGATTCTTGAAGATTTGTTTGGAGCTCAGCATAGCACGGAGTTCTTGATTTATTGTCTTCCTCCTCGTACATGGATTTATCTGTTTTCTTTCATGTTAAGCCAGGGACTAAATACCTATGTAAAGATGAACATATCTAGAGCTGTCATAATTCCTGGTAAACGTTAAAAGTTTTTCAAAAAACCTATCAATCCTAGGTCAAAAGCTATATCACTGTGATAGGAGTATGCAAAATGTGTCTTATCACATGCTGCATTTTCTGACATTAGTGTTGAGCAAAAGATGCTAGAATATATACAGCGAAATGAATATGTAAGCTCATGTTTCAAGCTAGTGTCGCTTTATAGATGTTTTGAGTTATTTAAATTCATTGCTTAGTTCACAAATAGTATCTCAGAACCTAAGGTTTGAGTCAAAATAATTAGAAAATGTAAAGAGAGTTAAAGATTGGGACCTGAAAGTCATAGAAATAGTAATCAAGTAGAAGGACATTTTATATCTTACAGGCGTGCGCTCACATCTTGGAGGAAGGGGGGGGTATATTTTGTTCAACTATGGTAAGCAGGGTCTGGGTGAAAATTACATTCTGATTCATGCAGAGGAAAATAGTTATCTTTTGAGGTCAAATATATTCAGTTTTGCACAAGTCTTGTCTGCCTTATGCTTAAGTTGTTTTCTATTCTAGTGAGATTTAAATTAATTTTTAATTTTTGTGTGTGTGTTTGTCCCCAGTATCCTATACAAGACGAAACTACCTTTCATTGTTGTCATGAACAAAGTAAGTTAAAGCTATGGTTTCTATGTCCTAGTGGAACATTGTTCTGTTTATCTTGCTTTGCTGTATTGTCTTTGTCTCATGACAATAATAGATTTTTCTAGAAGAGAGAGGCTGAGAGGGAGCTGCAGGCTGAAAACTGGATCTAAAAGGGTCTTTAATCTGGTATACAAATGCACAATAGGAATCCGGGATGGGCAGTTAACACCCAAACATTAAAGTTAGAGAAGATACTAACCTTTTGCACCTTAACCCTAGGCTATAAGGAAACTTAACTTTGTAACAAAGGGTAAGTTCATTACTGAATCTGCTCTTACAGTCCCCTGCTTCCTCCGAACCTCCGTTGTCTTAATCGTTAATTATTTCTACTCAGCAGCAGGCTGATGACTCACAGTGGGAATTGTGTAATACCTTCCTGTTTGAGGAAGGAGTCCCATGTATTGTAGGAGGCAAAACTTCACAAAAGATGTTTGGTCCTGATAAGTGACACTAGAAAAATGCCAGTATTTGCCAGAAAGATACTCACTAGCCTAAAGATACATCTCCACTGTTGTGTAAGGTGCTTGTAGCGTTAAAGGAATGCCTTTGAACTTAACAGCTAGCCTCTTTAAACATAACAATTTCACATATTAAAAGAATCCCATTAGATTTTCAGCGTGAATACTCTTCCTTTTTCCCACAGACATCCTTTGTGTTCAAGGAATTGCTCTCCAACATAGCAAGCTTTGTGGGTGTGTGCACATACATATCCCATACACTTCCTCTAGAAAACCCATGCTTTGAATGTGAGATTTTACCTTGCACCAGCCGAGTAGGATTAGTGTCTGATGTATTCCAACTACACACGTCTTCCCAGTAACCCAAAACACGCATGTCTTTGGTATTTGCTTTCTTACTTAGCAAGTTTTTATACACTGGTTTCTTTCTAACTCTAGACAGTAATTTTAGAATAAGCTGTTAAGCTTTTTCTGTAGAAAAAGGCATGAGCTAGGAAAATTATTCTCTCTTAAGAAAAAAACATTTTTTGAAAGACTGAAAGAAATGGGACTTCATCAGTATATTTAAGGAAAGGTAGGCCCGAGGCTTAGGATTCATAACTGTAAACTTCATTTTGATTGGTTGTTTAGCCTTTGGTAAAAAGTAAAGCCAACAGCACTTGAAGAATTTTGACTAGCATTTTAAAATTGGCTCTTGATAAGAATGGAAGAATCTCAATGAACTGATATATGTGTAGTCACAAACACATAGATTTAAGAAATGTTAAGATTTGCAGAAGGGGAAAAAAAAGCAGTTTGTAGAGTTGATTTAATTTTATTTATAGAATTTAATCAAGCTAACTCTAAATAGTCAGTCTTTGACCCTAGATGGATTCAGTTCTGTCTCAAATCTCTTGAGTAATGCTAGGCGATACTTTCTTTATCTATTTTCCTCCTTCCTATTGGTGCTGGGAAATGAAGTCTATCAGAGTTTTAGACACCTCTATATTGTGATAATAGTGGATATACATGTGGTAAGATATATTTATAAAACTCTTTAATAGACTGTTCACATAGTAATCTATATAAAATTATGGAGCCATCTCACCTGTTAGTGTCCATCATCTTGCAGTGAGTTTAGACTATAACTTCTTCAGGTCAGAGCACAGCTCACCTTTTATAGAGATCTTGTAGGCTGTTACGCAGTGTGGAAATGGCTCCCTCTCCCCTCTGACCCCCAAGGCAATCAGGAAAGGATGGGATCTTCAATTAGGACTGTTCTTGTCTGGCCTCAGTTGTACGATCTAGTATTTACAACTTAAAACTTTCTTGTATGGTATGCAATTTTTGGATACCCCTTTCCAGTAAGCCATAGAAGCCTTTAGACTTGCAATTGTTTCCTTAAACACACCTTCTTAAAACTGGGATAGTGGTTGTTTGTCTTTTCTTCCTGTATTCAAGTAGTTAGTTTGATTAAAAACAGAGCTTGGAAAACTTCAGGGTTAAATATTTTGAAAAGATTAGCATTTTGAAAGTAAATTTAAAGTGGAAATTTTTTATTTGTCCACTTAACAGCCTAAGGCTAAGAATTCATCATTATTACTTATGAAAATTTTCTTTTCTTCCAGACTGACATAATTGACCACAGTTTTGCAGTGGAATGGATGCAGGACTTTGAGACTTTTCAGGATGCCCTGAATCAAGAGACATCCTATGTCAGTAACCTGACTCGTTCTATGAGCTTAGTGTTGGATGAATTTTACAGTTCACTGAAGGTAAGAAACTTCCTTTTTTTACTACCTTTTGTAAAAGCCTGGAGAAGAGAAAGCTCAAGGAGGATGTTATTGATGTGTATAAATACCTGATGGGGGAAAGTAAGGAAGACAAAGGCAGACTCTTTTCAGTGATGCTCAGTGAAAAGAGAAGAGGCAACAGACACGAAGCAAAATGCAGGAAGCTATGTTTAAACACAAGAGGAAAAAAAGAATTACTGTAATTTTATTGATTGAGCACTGGAACAGATGGCCCAAAGAATTTGTAGAGTCTCCATCCTTGGAGATCCTCAAAACACGCTCAGACAAGATCTTGAGCAACCTGTTCTAATTAATCCTGCTTTTCGAGGAGGAGAGGTTGGACTAGATGATCTCCAGAGGTATCTTCCAACCGCAGCTATTCTGTCCTTCTGTAAAAGGGCTTTGCACTGCCCTTTTGAACTAGAATCTGTTGACGAGCCTTGCATTGGGGGTGAGGATTTGCTGGTTTAAACATAAAGTAACTTAAGTTGCTTCTCACACTGCGTGGCAGCCTGAATCATTTAATACTGAATTGTGATTAATCATCAGAAGAAAGCTGATATAGGCTGGTAAGAATAATGTTCTATATTCCAGTGTCTCCCATCTGAGATAAGTGTTGAGTATAGTTGGGCAATTTACTATGGAGGAAGAAGGGAAAGAATCTCAAAAACAAACAAAAAAGCCTGTATATTTGCTGACACAAGAAAAAGTCGTTTTTTTTCCACTTACCAGGTTTTGCGAGGACAGATCCATTCATTTTCTCTGAAAATACTATACATTGGAGGATGTTAATGATCCCATAGTCTGTGCTGAAAGGGTTTGGCTAATTGTGTTTTTCATCAGCTTTTACTTAAGAAAAAGCAAGCAAATGGCTTTATGGATATTACAAGAAAAGCAATGAAAAGGAGTGATTCCATTCAGATAGGTAATGATAATTTAGCCAAAACAAAAATATTGTAAGTGCCCTATATCGAACAATATACAGTATTTCAAAATGGATTGTAGTGGTGCCATATACAGGACTAAAGTATTTCCTAGTTTTGCTAATCAACTGTTTTGCTAATTAACTATTTGTATGCATGTCATATCTATTAGAATAATAGACTGGATAGCAGGATATATGCAGAGGATTATAGAATAGAAGGCAGCTTGTACTTAAGTGCAGTGAAAATATAAATATTAATATATATTGGCACAGTGCCTAGACTAATTCTTAAGATTCCTTGGAATGCTTGATTGTCTGCATACTTACTGTACTATTGACAAAATGCAAGACTGTTGGAAAAATCTTAGATTTGAAAGTGAGTAGTTAAGACTGTCTTGCTAATGAAAAAGAGGGAGAATTTTCGTTAGAGGATGTAAGATTCTTAAGGGTCAACAAGTACTAGCTAGTAAGTCTTAAAGGTATTTTTAGATAATTGATTTCATAAAAGCAGAACAAATGGCCAGAAGTGTAATGACAGACAAGTTCAAATTACAAAGCAGGTGTGCATTTTGAGTGTATTGCCATAGTAACTGATTAAATTCTCCATCTCTTGCTGTTCTGGGGATTGGATTAGGTACCTTTTAAAATGTGCTTCAGCTAAATACAAAGTATTAAACAGAACTTCAGAGACAAAAGATCAGTTCTTCTGGTTTATTTTGCTCATTAAATCTAGTAGATTGATATTGCAGCAATCATACCAACCACTTACAATGCTAGGTTCAGAATGAGAACTTGTATTATTAACAATAACCAAGTAACCAGAAGAAAGACTTGATATTTCTTTTCAATTGCCCGATCTTGTTCATTATGTTTAGGCATTGTATTGTCTTAACTATATGTTTTGTAGGGTATTGAGATTGGAGGTACAAGGATGGGTGCAGAGTCAGATTTTCTTTTTTTTTTTTTAGCTGTTGTTTACTTCCCCCTGTGGTAAAATTTGTAGAACAGTCAGGAAAACCCAGGTTCCTGAGTTAAATAAAAGAGAGAAAGAAAACAAACAAAAAAACCCTAAAACTGGAGGTAGCAAACATTAACAGCAGGTGGAGAAAGAGGTTGAACGGTTGAACGTAGGAATGACAGAAGCAGAAGTATTACTGCATGCTCTTATGCCACTGAGATGATTAAATGGGTATTATTGGATTCCCCCGTCCTTTTTTTTTTTTTTTTT
>VYZM01009193.1:281-55774 GCA_013398915.1 Dromas ardeola
CCCCGCGCGGGCCCCGCCCCCCCCCCCCAGCATCCCCATCCCCACCTGTATCTCTTGTCATCCAGCGGGACAAAGTCCATGAGCAGGACGTAGTCGGCCAGCGGGTCCAGCCCCGACAGCTTCACCTGGAAGGTGGGGAACATCCTCCTGTGGGAGAAAAAGGGGTGGCAAAGGGGGTGCCCCCACCCCAGCGGCCCCCCCCTCGCCCCGCTGCGGTACCTACCTGCCCGCCTTGGTGACGATCATCTCGGTGCCCAGGCGGTTGAACTCCTCCCAGAGGCTGCCCATCTCCAGCCGCGCCGCGGCGTGGCACACGCGCCGGTTCTTGCCGCCGGCCCCCAGCCCTTCGCTCGCCCACCCCAGGCCGGTGCCGCAGGGGGGCCCCTCGCCCGGCCCCCCCAGGAAGGCTGTGGAGGGGCGAGGGGGTGGTGGGGGTGTCCTGCGCCCCAGATGTGGGGGCAGACCCCCTGCATCACCAGCCACCCCGTCGCGTCCTCCCTCCGTGCAGGGAGTGGGAGGACCGTGGGGTCCTGGCCCCCCACCATAGTGGGGTTTTATGACCCACCGCACCCCAAAAACACTGCGGGACCCCACCGCCGGATCCGGGGGCGCGTTGCAGCGGGTGGGTTTTACCTGCCATGGGTGCAGCGGGTGGGCGGGAGGTGTCCGTGGCTCCGTCTCCTGGCTCGGTGGGGGTGTTGGGGACACCAAGGCAGCCCCCTCCTAGCGCAGCGCCAGCTTCGGACTGTCCCCCGCAGCCTGCCGGGGGCTTTTATGCCCCAGCTCGGGGGTGGAGACGCGGGGGCCGGAGCACAGCCCCCTTTCCCCGACCTGCCTTCGCGCCTTGACGCGATGATGATGATGGACGGGAGGCAAGCGGTGGCCATGCTACCACCAGGACCGCCGCTGGTCCCCAGCCGGATTGCGGGGTGCCCTGGGCTGGGGAGAGGCGGCTCTCTTGGGGTGTCCTTGTCCCCTTCATGTCACAGGTCTGAGTGGGGGGAGATGGGGGGCCACTCTGACCCTCTCCCCTGGGCAGCGGCGGCTCGGCCGACAGCCTCCCATCAACACCCAGTATTAAAAACCATGGCAAGGTGTTGAGGCATCCACAACTTGCCGGCTGCTCCTGCAGAGCCTCTGCGGCTCTGAGGAGGCGGAGGAAAGGGCTCCCCCCCTCTTCTGCACCCATCCCAAATGCTGGTCCCATCTCTGATGTCCCCGGGACCCCCAGTCCTGCCCCCTCCACCCCACACTTCCCACGGCGACGCTCGATACTGGTCTGACAGCCGGAGATGGATGGGGACACGCCGGCGCCGCGGGGGCAAGGGATGGGTGCGGGGAGGTGACTGACGCAGGGATGAGGGGCTGCAGGGGGGACAGCAGAGGGGCTGCTCTGGAGCCCCCCGCTCCCCTCTGAAATGCGATGGGGCCACAGGAACCATCTCATTGCACACCACGGGAGTGTATTTGGGTGGGATGAGGGATGCTGGGGGTCTGGGGACGGGTCTGGAGGGAACGGGGGACACCCTCACGGGGATGCTGGTGGCTCTCTGTCGCCGGTGGTACCTCAGTGATGGTGGCACTGTGCTGAAATCCCTCCCTGCTTTGCACAGAGGTGGCTGTTTTCTCCAAACTGGGGCTCAGCCTTCACTTATTCTTTGGTGTCGGCACTTAAATCCTTCCCGTGGCCACCGTAACGGAGAGGAAACCCACTGGTCCCCGTCGGCTGCAGGGCGGCCAAGGGCAGCATTGGGTTTTGGGACTGTGAGTGATGCAAACAGGGGAGGGACCATCTCCCCAAGCCCCCCCGTGTCCGTCACATCCCTGCACGTGTCCCCACACCCCGCGGCGCCGGCTCGGCCCCATCCATCTCCCGCTGTCAGCCGGGCCGTGGCCGCGGGGCCGGTATCGAGCGGGGAGATGAGGAGGTGCGAGAGGCGGCGCTGACAGCAGGGAGGAGAAGGATGGAGGGGGGGACTCAGCCCCAGGCAGGACCGCACCTGCCAGGGCTCGTCTGCAGCATCGCACCATTGATCTTTCTGCTGGAGAAAGGCAAGGATGTGGCCCTGGAAGGGTTTTAAACCCCAAACGCTGCCCATAGCACTGTCAGGGATGGGCAACCTCTGGCTCTGAGTCTGTAAAACACCAATTCTCAGCATCCGAGGCGATGTCTAATCCGACCCCGCTTGGAACAGTTTCTCCTCACCGAGAGCCTGGATCTGGCTGAGATCTGGTGGGAATCCATGTGACGTTTATTTTCCTTTCGTGTTTGGCTCTGGGAGGTTTCAGCCTGCTGCCCCTCTCGTGGCTCAGCGGAGGGTGTGGGTCAGGGCTAAGCTAATTCCCACTCTGCAAAATGCATCCTCCCACCTTATCCCACAGTGGTTTCTGCTGCCCTTGGCACTCACCTTTGCTGAGGGCTGTAGAAAGAGGTTCACCACGTCTCCTGTTGGGCTTGGGGACCTCCATCAGAGCAGCTGGAGAAAGGGCCAGCCCTAGAACTTCCCCTCATCCCTTCAGAAGGACCCTTTTCCCCACTTGCCGCCCCTTTCAGTCCTTATTCATGCTCCTTATCTCATCCTTCCTATCACCTTCCTTCCAGTTTTGGACACCTCAGGTTCTCCTTTGCCCTTTTGGCTGGTGGGTTTCCAGCGTGATGGGTGGAAGAAGGTAAATGTCATCACCAAGATGGAGGGCACCGGGACTGTGATCTGCATCATTCCCCAGCAGGATTAAGAAGCAAATCCCCCTGGAAGCTCTCTCTAGGCTGAGGAAGGACAGGAGGGTGACTGTGACTACCCAGCAAGTCAAGGGCAAGTCATGCTTGACCAACCTGAGTGCCATGGGTGATGAGTTGATGGCTCTGTGGATGAAAAGGAGAGCAGTGGATGGCATTTACCTCAACTTCAGCAAGGTTGCCATGATCTTCTGTTGGCTCCTTGCAGCCATGCTTGTGAGCTATGGTTTGCAGACAAGGAATTTAAGATGGGTAGAAAGCTGGGTCATTGTCCACGATGCCTGGGACTGCTGATGGACCCTGTGACCAGCCCTGGCTCAGCCCCTGCAGGACTGTGCCCCATCGGCAAGGTCCCCCTCAGCTCCCTGGTGTGATACACATCAAACACGGTGCTTGAGGAGCTGCTACCGTCTCTGAAAATGGGGCTTTGTTGTGTGGCTTGCTCTGAAGAAAGCCCAAAGCCCTGTTGTTCACGCAAGCTGAGGTCATCTCCTCTGGGTACACTTCTTCTCCAAACTGAGTGAAGAGAAGAGATAATGACCTGCTTTGGGCTTTGCCACTCTCCTGGGGCTCAAAGAGATTCCCAGTCCCCAGATCCCCAAATTATGTGAAATAGTAAGGGTGTTTGCTGCCGGTGGTTTATTTTCAGGCTCTCCTGCAGATCTTCAGGCACACACGTCTTCACACCCATCTCCAAGAGGATCAGGAGGGAAGCAGAGGCAGTGCTGAGATGGAAGTGAGGGTCATCATTTTTCAGCCCAAACTGGAGCTCCAGTACCGGACTCACGAGCAAGGACAGTGTGTGCTGAGCCACCCAGCTCCCGTAATTTCCTCTTGCTAAAAAGGAACAGCTCCCGTTTTCATCTCATGCCCTACCTGCAGGGTCCTGGGCTTCGGTTCTTTGTGATACTCTGGGCTTTCCACCGAAAACAGGGAGCTGGTTGCCCTGTGTCCTCACCACGCAACTGCTGAGATGGGAGCTCTGGAGATCACCCTGTTGGAGAGCACGCTCAGGAGGCTTCCTCTCCCCATTGACCGCAAAGGGCTCCTGGATGAGGACCAGAACCTTTCCTGTAAAGTACATTTAGGCAGCTTACCATTACGGAGATGAGGCAGGTCCAAAATGTGATTTTTTCCCCAAAAAAAAATCTTCAAGGAGAGATTGCTCAGCTTTGGGGGATTGCTCATTTCCATTTGAAGACTGTAGGAACAGGCTAAAGACGTAGGAAAAGCTTTTCTAGTTAAAACAGTGTATCAGGAGGGATGGGAATCCAATATAAACCCCTGTGTAAAGTTTCCTAGTCGGGAAGAAGTCCCAGCAAAGGGGGAAGAAGCGGGTGGTTGGCAAATGTCAAGGAGAGGACGAATAATCAGCTCTGCACTGTAGAAGTACCACGTTTCTCTGTGTTTCAGGTTGAGCTGGATGATCTCAGAGTCCCAGACTGAACACCAACACGGGGGACAAAACGCAGCACCGAGGTAAAGCTACTCAGGTGAGTAACCTCCCTACGGTTTTTCATGAAGGCCGTTGCTGAACATCCAGAAACGAGACAGAGGACCACACACCATGCTGGCCCATGGCATTTTACAGCTTGAGCAAAGCTTTGCCTTTGCGGCACCCCCTTTGTTTTACCCACCCTGTGATGTGACTTTTGGCGAGCTCGTTCTAATTGATCTGTGCCTAAACTCTTCCTTTAGACCTTGTGTGATTGTCTCCAAGCATGTCCCACTGCCCAGAGGGTTTTCCACCTGGGAGATACCTGCCTGTTGTAGAAGAAACCTCCACCAAGGAGATCATACAGAAAGCACACGTCCGACTAATGGCAGAAATCAATTGCACCCAAGTGACTGAGTTCAGCCTAACGGGGTTCACAGAGGACCCGGTGACTCAGGTCACCCTCTTTCTGATGTTTCTTCTCATCTATCTTTTCACCATCCTGGGGAACCTGGGGATGATCGCATTAATCAGGGCCAGCCCTCAGCTCCACTCCCCCATGTATTATTTCCTGGGCAACCTGGCTTTTGCAGACCTCTGTTCTTCCACCGTCATTACTCCCAAGATGTTGGTTGACTTTATGTCAGAGAAGAAGGGCATTGCTTACGCTGGGTGCGTGGCCCAGGTGTTCATTTTCGATCTTTTTGGGATGACCGAATGCTTCCTGCTGGCAACGATGGCGTATGACCGTTACATGGCCATTTGCCATCCCCTGGTGTATCCCCTGGTCATGTCCCCAAAATACTGTTTCCAGCTGGTGACGGGGTCGTATCTCATGGGGTTGACCAATGGCATGGGACAGACTATCAGCATGTCCAATTTATCCTTCTGCGGCTCCAGCGTCATCGATCTGTTCTTCTGTGACATTTCCCCTCTGATATCACTCTCGACCTCTGACACCACCCTCAGCCACATTATCCTAAGAACTTCAGCGTCTTTATTCGGCGTGTCCAGCAGTTTGGTTGTCCTGGTCTCCTACATGGCCATCATCTCTGCCATCCTGAGCATCCGTTCAGCCGAAGGCAAGCGCAAAGCCTTCTCCACCTGCGCCTCCCACCTCACCACTGTGAGCATCTTCTATGGGACGTCCCTTTTTATGTACTTAAAGCCCAGCTCAGACAGCTCAAGAGAAGACAAATGGGCTGCGGTGCTCTACACGGTGGTGACTCCCATGCTGAACCCCTTGATCTACAGCCTGAGGAATAAGGAGGTGAAGGAGGCTTTGAGGAGACTCACAAAACCAAAGTGATCATGAACGTTGTAAATGTATGGCCAGACAGAATGGAGATGTGGGTGACGTGGTCACTTTTTGATTAAATTTCTCAGATTGATAACCTTTTTGGCGTCTTCTGCACTTTGACTTGGAAGCTTCCCTGGCTAATTCAGTATCCTCAGCTGGTTCAGGATATTAATAGTTTCACTCAGGTCTCCAAATGTCATTAATTATATTTAGTAGTTAATTTAACCTAATGAAGACACAGGTAGAGAACTAGAAGCATGCACTGCTCCTCATTTGAAATTTTGCCCTCTACCATTTATTCAGTCCTACGTATGAGGCCAAATTAAACCAGAAGAATATGGCAAAAGTTTTGGCAATTGGCTGGACTCAAATTACGAACTGTGTCGTGTGTTCATCCCTCTTTTACTTAGCAAATCAGGATAAACAGGGGGTGAATTCCACTGTTCCACTAAATGAAATCCCATTTCAAGACAGCGTTGTAAAGTCATTAAAAGCCATAATTGATAACTAGCCTCGGGACGCCAACACTTCTAGCAAGAAAAATAGAGACGACAGCAAGTAACTGGCATGCTACCCAGGAAATATTTTTTCTTTTTCATACTCAAACTTCATTGAATGATTAACAGCACCGTACACCTCATTTAATTTTAGCCGGCTAAAAATTTAAGTTAAATACGATATTTGGGTGACCTCTACTGTGAGTGAAGGCACTTTGAAAGCACTTTAAGATGTGATGAAACCCCCAAGGGCAGATATTATCAAGGAGCGCCCATCCGCCATCCTGCATAGAGAGCTGCCGGGTGGTGCACAGAGGTTGCATGCATGAAAAAAAAAAGCCAAAATACTCCAATTTGGGTAGTACCTCAGCCCGTACAGACCCTCAGGGCCACGGTGAACTTTGGAGGGCTGGCTTAGCCGTAGTGCTCTCCTAGAGACATGTAGTAACTTGGGTTGGAGGGAGAAGCGGCTCAGTTGGATTAAATCAAGTCAGGATCAAAGTGGTTTGCTGATTTATTAACGACACGCAACCAACAGGCGCCCGGGGTCAACCAGCCGAATCCTTCTTTGTTCCCAAAGCTTCCCGATAACTCCCTGGTTATTATTTAATCCAGCCAACGGTCGGCTGGCACCGTCAGCCTGGGGCAAACACCCTCCCAGGCTGTTTGCGCTCCTCGTTCCTCCCTTATCGGCAGGGACCCCGGAAGGTCTCCGGTACAGCCACCCACACCTACCAGGGACAACTCAGACCCCCGTTGTTCCGCTGAGCCTTGGGGACGAACCAGGGCAGAAGTTTCACACCTTCCCTGGACCCTATTTCAGTGTTTGGCCACCCTCACAGAGGATTTTTTTCCTCCCTTTTATTTCTAACTGGAATTTCCCATGTTGCAAATTCATGATAGTCTCGGATTTCCCCTCCTCTGCAATACGAAGCACGTGGAGCTGGTGGCGTCAAGTCAAAAAGAAACAATTCCTTCCCGTATCTTTTCTTTGCCCGTGAAATGAGTTACCAAACTGAACTCAGCCGTCGTTATTTCATGTTAGATGCAAACCCCCCTTTTCGTGATAATGAGACCCTGGACATAGCCACAGTGAGCAAGGTTCTCCCCTCTTCATCATCTCGTATGTCTCCAGGTGTGTTCATCGGGACCTACTCCTGCCTTGGGACATCTGTGTACAATTTCTGCTGTTCTCCCACACTTCTGCTCCTCTGCAACTGTCACCCTCAGCATGCTGTTTAATTTAGGTGCAGGGAAGATAGCCACCTTTTTCTTTAAATAAAAGACTCAAGGTTATTTTAAATGTTTCCTTTACAGTCCCAGGACATCTCGTCTTGCTGCAGTGACCTACGACCGTTATTTGTATGTAAAATACAACAATATTCAATGACTTTGTGTCCAGATGGTCTTGCCTCAACCATCACCTAGTGTTTCATAGACTCATAGGATGGTTTGGGTTGGAAGGGACCTTAAAGGCCACCCAGTGCCACCCCCTGCCCTGGGCAGGGACACCTCCCACCAGCCCAGGTTGCTCCAAGCCCCGTCCAACCTGGCCTTGAACCCCTCCAGGGATGGGGCAGCCACAGCTTCTCTGGGCAACCTGGGCCAGGGGCTCACCCCCCTCACAGCCAAGAATTTCTTCCCAATATCTCATCTCAATCTCCCCCCTTTCAGTGTAAAACCCTTCCCCCTCGTCCCATGGCTCCCCTCCCTGATCCAGAGTCCCTCCCCAGCTTTCCTGGAGCCCCTTGAGGGACTGGAAGGGGCTCTGAGGTCTCCCTGGAGCCTTTTCTTCTCCAGGCTGAACCCCCCCAGCTCTCTCAGCCTGTCCTCCCAGCAGAGGGGCTCCAGCCCTCCCAGCATCTCCGGGGCCTCCTCTGGCCCCGCTCCAACAGCTCCGTGTCCTTCTGCTGTTGGTGGCTTAATGGGAACACGAGCTCCTAGCGTCCTAAAAACACCGGTCTGTGGCTACAGCGCTTGCTCTGCTCGCTGTGGCTTCCTGCTCTCAAAACTGAAAGCGTTTTGCTCATTGTGCAAGCCGTGCTGCAGTGTTTGAGGAGGGCAGGGGTTTGCTGTGTCTAACGGGGTCAGCATCTGACCATGAGAGCAGTGGGAAACACCTCGCGTGGCTCCAGGAGGAGAGTTACGGAGGGGAGAAGGAACACCCAACGTGGTGCACCCAGAACTGCTCCCGCTGCTTTCCATCACCAGGACAATTTTATTTACCCTGCCCCATCCAGAGGTTCAAAGCCCAGGAGGTTCATTGCCCTTCCAAGGCCATCACTGCGCAGACCTCCTCCCATAGCCCTCCACACTGCTAATGAAAAATTTCCCTAATTCATTGAAACATGAGGAACTGGAAGCCATGAGACATGGGATTCATTGTCAGAGGAAATTCTCTTTTATTTTTGTATTTATTTTTAACACCCATTCTACCCATGACTAATAAAGAGGGGACACCAAGCTTATGAGCGGTCCAACCACCAGCAGATGAAGCTGCTGAGATGCTGAGCGTGGTCCACATGCCCTAAACTCTTCTAGGTGCCTATGGGTGCTCCTGTTCAGGCAAGAGAGAAAACAAAGGAGAAAGCACAATTACATATTTAGAATTAATCTGACAGTATTCTGTTACTAAAGAAAAAAAATAAGACTGGCTTTTTTATTTTCTTCTTTTCAGAAAAAAAAGAAAAGCCTGGCTGTTTCACCATAAATCATGGGTGAACGCTGCTGCCGAGAGTATCGGGAAGTGAGATGTTTGGTGCTCATGAAAGGAAAAGAAACCGATGGTGTGGTTTGTGCTTTGTAGAAACGAGCCGTTGATTGCAGATAGGGTTCTGCTAAATCGCTTTAATGCCTTTAAAAGGGTTCAGGAGATTCAACCGCAGTCATTTACATCTGCCCTGGGCAGGGGGAAGGAGATGGCAGCTGTGTCCCATTGCTAACATCTCACACATTGAATGGCCTTCTCCTTGTCCTCGTTAGTCATAGAATTGCCTGGGTTGGAAGGGACCTTTCAGATCATCGAGTCCAACCATCAACCTAACTCTGACAAAAACCACCACTAACTTGCTGCTTCGTCTCAGATGGTGTTCATGTAACTGAGCATGGACATCTCAAACACACACCTTACGTCTAACAACATCCAAACCAGCCCTTCTCAGTGCTGCTGCTAGTCTGTATCCTGTAAAACACCACCCATCCCATCTCAAATATCCATATTTTATCGCACACAGAGCCTCCCTTTCTCTGGGGTCACTCGCTCAGATGCCCGTGCTGGCACTGCAGGTGTCTGAAACCAGCTGAGGTTAGTCCTGCCCCACGGGTCTCTCTGTCCTTGCTCAACCCAACCTTCCCCTTCTCACTTTCCCCCTTTCTCAGGACATGCGGAACATGCAAATTTCTCTTTCTTGGGTTCAAAATCTCTTTCCGAATCCATGAACGGTGGTAAAGGCAGACACGGAGAGGAACTCACCGGTGTCTGGATGGGGTCTCCTTGCTTCTTCCACCAGGACCTCAGGAGGGTTTTTTGCTCCAGCGTGGTAACTGTGTCTTATATTGTAGATATTATAATGGCTTATTTTAAAGAGAGATACCTTTTTAAATGGAACAAGGCCAAACTGTGACTTTCTCTTTCATTTCTGTACTAAGGGAAACTGAAGGGAGCTCGGTTTCCAGTTAGCCTGGATGGCAAAGGGCTGTGCTTCTGGTTCCTGGTTTTTCCCGTACATCTGGATTTCACATGATGGAGAGGAGTCATCACCCCAGAGCAGGATCTACACACTTGAAGTCCAAGCCTTCAGTTCCTTTTTAAATTGAAGGGAAAAGAATAATACGATTTCTCTGTTTCTGTGCCTTTTTTTACCCACCAGCTAGAGGAGACCTCCTGAATGGGATTCATTTCACGCTCTTTTAGATTCAGCTCATATTAAGACCCAAATCTGAGTGTCTGGTGTTACCCATTTGCGAGCTGAGGTCTCATTACAGCTAACGCGAATCTGGCCAATGCCATCAGAAGAGTTTATCGAACTCTTCAGCTGACAAAATGTAGATGTCTGCCTTGTGGTGAGCCCCACCAGACCCCGCTGATGGACTTGACCAAATCTTCCTTGGTCATAAAGGGAGCCCACCTACCCAGTCCAGGCGTAGAGGCGACATGGTGTTTATTTAGAGTTAAGGAGAAAAGTCCTTCCCCTAAAGACATTTGAGGTGATTCCCAACCCTAACCACCAAGTATCTAAACAAGGGGAGGTGGCTCTTACCCCTGCGATTGCAGTGTTTGCTCAGCGCTCTGTTTAAAACAGATTTAACCGGAATTAAGGCAGCTCCGCCTAAAAGCGCAAGCCCAGCTGGCTCCAGCTAAACTCTGTGATGCTGCCTGTGCTTTCCACAGGGCAGCCAGAGGACAGTTTCAGACACAAGACCCCAGAGGCGTAATAACTACAGGGTTAAACCACTGTTTTGATTGCCTTATTTCTGCTTTCTTAAGTAAAACGAATTCAAGTTGGAAACTCATTTGCATCTAGAGCCCCGGAGCATTCAATTTGACCCAAAGACAAGCTAAAACACCTTTCTGAGGATGCAGCAGTAGCTGCTCCTGCTTCATCAGAAGAGAGGAGCTCCAAAGCAATTAGCAGATAGTCATTGCCAAGGCGAAATGAGATGCAAGACACCAGCCACGTCCTTGCCCGTTCATCATGACCCACCAGGAAAGAGGGTCCCATGCACGCATCTGAACTGGGGATATTTTCATTTTGTCCAAAATGGGCAGATGGGAATTACACGAATTTCAAAGAGGGAAAATGCTGAGTCCTGCCCATGTGAAAGGATTGCCCCAGGCACCAGGACAGGCTAGAGAGCAGCTTGGCAGAGCAGGACGTGGAGGTTGTGGTGGCCACCAAGGTGAAGATGAGCCATCAATACGTCCTCACCGCAGAGATGCCCACCAGCACCCCGGGAAGTGCATTGGCAGCGGGTCAAGGGACTTTCTGTGATGACCGTCTGACCTCCAGCCTGAGGAATGGAGAAGTAAAAGCTGCTTTGAGAGGGGTGATGGGAGAAGAGGAGTCACCCTGAAGAAACGGTCATCTTGCTGGTGCTCAGAAACAGGCAGCGAGGCTGATAGAAAGAGGGAAGCGAGAAGGGAAGAAATAGTGATACTCGTTTCTCGAAGAGGCAATGCACATATTTTAAGGTCATCTCTAGCGGACAACATAAGAAGCAGTCATTCTTTTTTTTAAAAAAAAAACATCAGAAAGAACAGAGGAAGAAAAATATAGCAGGTAAAATCATAGTGATGCTGAACACCAAGGGGTGTGACCAGCAAATGGGTAGCAGGGGGAAAAAAAAAAGAAGAGAAAGAGGAGAGGTGAAGAGGCGAGAAGAGAAGAAGAAAGAGAAGAAAAAGAAGAGAAAAAAGAAAAGAAAAAGAAAAGAAAAAAGAAAAGAAAAAATAAAAGAGAAAAGAGAAATGAAAAAGAAGAAAGAAAAAAGAAAAAGAGAAGGAAAAAGCAAAGAAAAAAGAGAAGGAAAGAAGGAAGAAAAATAAATAATAATAATAATAAAGAATAAAAAAGACTAATAAAAAAGAATAAAAGAATAAAAAAAGAATAACATAATGAATTAAAAAAAGAATAACATAATGAATAAAAAAAATAGAATAAAAAAATAAAAAAAAGAATAAAAAAACACTGACTGAAATTCATGCACCTAATTGCAAATGTCTGGAAGAGAGCTACCCAAGTCTGGGTTCGTTGTCCCAGCACATGGATGGGTGAAGCATCCTGCCCTTGGAGATGGGCTCGCAGAGAGCTCCATCCACAAAAATGCCGCTGATGGGACCTGCTCCGAGACTCTGCCTTCTGGGAAGTGGCAGTGCTGGGAAAAGCGTAACTCAAGCCTAAATGGAAAACGGCAAGTTGTCTTGAAAAAAGGAAAATGACGACACAATGGCAAATTGATATCTGCATTTCGATCCACTTTTTCCTTTAACATACCCCCATCTGCTCTATGGAAATGTGTAGTACAAAAAGAAAATTAATCTAACTGATCATTGCAAATATAAAGTAAAGTTTTCCTTAAATTAATCCATTACTTAGCTTTTTTACCGCTCCCAAGTTCCTGGAGAATTAAAAAAAAATAATAAACCTTTCAAATTCAAGCCTTCAGCAAAAATGCTTTGCCTTGTGTTCCACTCCTCATTACTGCGTACACAAACAGAAATTGCTCAGGCTCTGCGGGCATCGTTTCTTGGGGGGATCCTTGGGGATCCCATCCCTAAAACCTTGGAGAGAAACCTCCGTGTTTACCCCAGGTGCTCCGGGGAAGGCTCACTCTGGTTCCAGGGACCCTTCGGGGATTTGTCCTGTGGGCGTGGGGTAAAGCTTATATCTTCCAGTCACGTCGGAGGCTGCCGTAGGGAAACCTCCCCGGTGTCGGAAAAGACCAGCGGAGCTTTTGTGTTAACTTCAGCTCATGGACCACTGGGTGCCTTTCCGAGAACAACTCGAGATGCTGTTAACCAGAGGGAGGGTGAGATTTTTGAGAGGTTTTGAGACCATTTTTGACTGGGTGGGGAAGGGCTTCCTTAACCAGCGTGTCCACCCCCTACCGAAGCAGGAACCCCACCATGAAGCGATCCTGAAGTTATTAAGGTCCTTCCTGAAGGAAAAAATCCATACTCCATACTCCATACTCAATATGTCTGAATCCTAACTCAAATTTTGGATAAAAATCCCTGATATTAGCAGACACAAGAGGTTCAAGGAAGATGGCGTGCAAGTAAAATCCAGATTAGAAGGGTTGTTTTTTTTTTTTCTCTTGAAGCTACACATATATGAAATTGCGATTAGGTATGCTAGTCTCATTTTAATTGATCCGGAGTGAGAAAATCACTCCAACATGGTCTATTATCTACTTAATGCAACACCAATTAACGTGGCAAATTAAGGCACGATATTATTGGATTTACTTACCCCTAAATAAGAACACCCCTCCAAAAAAAGGGACAGAAATCCTCCCAAACATGCCCACATATTGGAAAGAATTTGGATGTCCATGAGAAGACATCATTTTGCAAGATGAATTCTTTCTGTAATGGGCCAGCCAGCGCTTTAAGATTTAAGCTTTAAGATATTTTTTTTTTCCATATTAAGATCTGTTGGCTATTATCTTATCAATACTTTATTTTTCAATATATTATTTTGGATCTTCAGCCTGCCCACTGAGGATAGCTATCGTATTTTTTTTTCTCCAAATAAGTGGGTGTATTTATCGAGGGAACACCAAATCTTGCATTAGCCTCAATCTCTCTCTCTGAAGCTGGGAGAAATTATTTCACCTCTTCCCTGTGTTTCTGTGTCTACTCTGTGCTGGCACCAGGAGAATGGCTGGGGGAAACCACTCGAGTGTGACCGAGTTTGTCCTCTTGGATTTCACTGACCTGCCGGAGCTGCTCTTTGGGATTTTTCTGCTCATGTACATCACCACGCTGGTGGGGAACCTGGGGATGATCGTCCTCATCAGGACCAACTCTCAGCTTCACGTGCCCATGTACTTCTTCCTCAGCCACCTTTCTTTCCTGGACATCTGCTGTTCTTCATCCATCGTGCCAAAGCTCTTGTCAGGTCTCCTTGCAGACAGAAATGTCATTTCTTTCAATGGTTGCATCACACAGTTTTTCTTCTTTGTGGTACTCGGCACCACGGAAGCCATCCTTCTGGCCGTCATGGCCTATGATCGCTACATGGCCATCCATGAGCCTCTGCGCTACTTGGTTGCCATGCCCCATAGGGTCTGTGTCCAGCTGGTGGTGGGCTCCTACACTGCTGGGAGCTTGAACGCCCTTGTTCACACCAGCGGTCTCCTCCGACTCTCTTTCTGTGGCCCAAACCTCATTAATCATTTCTACTGTGAAATGCCACCACTCCTGCTGCTCTCGTGCTCCGACACCAGGCTCAACAAGACGGTGATGGTCACCTGTGTTGGCTTCATCATAACAACCTCAGTCTTGGCCATCGTTGTCTCCTACACCTGCATCCTGCTCACCATCTGGAGCATTCGTTCTGCAGAGGGCAGGCACAAAGCCTTCTCCACCTGCACCTCCCACCTCATGGCTGTTGCCCTCTTCTATGGCTCTGCAGCCTTCTTGTATTTCCATCCCTTTTCCAGGCACACAGAAGATCAAGGGAAAACAGCCTCCATCTTCTATACTGTGGTGACCCCCATGCTCAACCCTTTCATTTACAGCCTGAGGAACAAGGAGGTGAGGAGCACCCTCAGAAGAGCTATGAACAAGGTCTTCTCCTGAGTGTATTCCCACAGGTTCCACTCCAACCAAACCAAAGCAGGTATCATCTGCCACGGTGGAGTCAGCAGAAGAAATAAGATTGACACCTGACGGAAGATGGGCACTGTACATTTCTGCACATCTGGTGAGATGGACACACTCTACCTCGTGCGGAACACCACAGAGTTTGCATTAAAAATTAATTCCATGTTGGGGACCCTTGAAAAATAGATTACGTGTAATTACAATGTCTGAAAGAAGGACAGAACGCAGATCTAAAGAGATCCTAAAAACACATCGTCAGGGAAACTTTTGGAGTAAATGAATTTATAAGCAGTGCTTGAACATGCACGCTTGATACTTTTCCCCAAAGAGAATTTAATGCAATGTTGCAACAATACTAAATTCTGTGGCCTGAAAGAGGTGGCTCAGAGAAAAAGGGGCTAAGCTAAACACAGACTACATGCTGGGGAGGGACAATGTCTTTCATAACTTTGTTTTCAATTTTTCCAAGTAGTTGCCAAAGGGTTTGCTTTAGTACAATAAACCTGATTTATTATTTTCTCCTATTTGTCCAAGTCTAGTCTTTATGGGGAACAGCATATCGCCCCGCTTCGTATCTATTGCACGCAGACCCCTGTGCTGGGCATCTTGCTTTCCTGGACGGGTCTCCTCCATGGACACCTACCAGCCCAGAGCCACCACAATGACACGCTCTTTTGCCTAGGAGTGAGGTGGAGTTTTATCCCTTGTCACAAGCATTCACTCAACTTGGCCAGGCACAGTCTTTCAAGACATTGTCTGAGCAGTCTTGGCTTTTCCCAAGCGTTGACAACACAAGAAGCCTCCGTGCTTCTGGCCATATGTTATATCCAAATATCCCCGACTTCTTTGGTGGCTCCAAGACTCTCAGCATTGGCCAAACTCCCCCCACCATCTCCTCTCCTACTTACGTTTCTCCATTCAGGCAAAGTTTATTTTCCATCCCAGTTGCAGCTTATTAATAATTTCTGGTTTTAGGGGTTGAGTCATCTCGGTCCAGGAGTCATCCCGTCTAATTGTAGGCTTTCACAGCTGACTTAGTAACCATCAGTTCCCCTTCTGGAGACAACTATGCATTTGGGGGCTCTGATTCATCTATTTTAAACACCTACATGAGGGCAAGAGGAATTTTTCTGGAAAAAATGCGTGGTTTTCTCCACTTGATTCTTGGCTGAAAAGGGTGATGGGCTGACATGGCTACAGGGCAAGCGTGCCTTTTGCTCAGAGCAGTCACCCTCAGGGTGTATTCTGAAGAGTTAATTTAAACAAAAATTAACTAAATTTACATAAATTAACTAAACAATAAATGAATTAAATTAAGTGTATTCTATTCTATAAGGGGAAATCTCCAGCTCACCATGCTGATGTTTTGGAGTCCTTCAAAAAACCCCACTCAAAAGTGAGAAGGTGAAACCGGCTTCTAATCAATAATTTATAATTCATCTGAGCGTGGATGCTCAGTATCCAGAAAACGCCTACTGGAAAGAGCAGGAAAGTAAAATGGATGAAGATAGCATCAGAGCTACGCATTCGCTTTGACATAAAGGTCACTGATACCAGGAATTAACTTCCCAAAGCCAGGTTTATATTTTCCATGGATGGATAGGAACTAATTCCCCAGATCTGGTTGCAGATACTGGTGCTGTTTTGTTCTTTTAAGAGCAATAAAAGAGAAACTTCCCTCCATAAACCTGGTTGCGACTCTCCCATACACCTGGATCCAACTCTCTGGGTTTTAAACAGGATATCCCAGATAACGTTAAAACAAACTGTAGGAGAAGAGTTCCAGAATAACTTTCCCTCCCTCCCCGATAGCATTTGCGACACTTCTCCCAATCCTGAGCTATCACCCAATCCTTGAATCTCAATTTCTTACACCAGTTCTTTTTAATTCTCTGTCATTCCAAGAGATAAATTATATATTCCAAGAGATAAATTTATATATACATATATAAAATTCTTTACCTATATGTAAAGAATTGGAAAAAAATACTCAAGCTTACATTTAACTTGTTGAAACTAATTGTGCTTATTTGTCAGTGCACGTCTCCTCCTTAAGGAGCTGTTTCCAAAGTCTTCAGCTTCCAAGAGGAATTTCCTGCATGACACACCTGGGAGCGCAGTGGCAAAACTCTTGGTCTTTTAATGAGAGAGAGTCCTAAAACACTGGCTTTTCTTGGTCCAGTATCGATGCCCTTCATGACTGGCAACTCATTCTTGCTTTTAACACCAACACTGGAAAAAACTGGGGCTTATTTCTCAGATAAAACTTTGGTCTAGGAGGTAACAAATCTCTGATAAACCAAAACAGGCCCCGAGATGTGAGCGAACAGGTGAGTTTTACCCTAATTAGCGCTGCAGAAAGTTGCAAGGAGAGGACTTTAGGTGGGAGCCTGTTTCCACATGAAATAGTCACCCGAGGTCAGGATATCTCATGCGAAACCCAGGCATTTATAAGTTGCTTTTCCAAATTTAAGGCAGCTGCAAGCTGATGCTATGAGTCAAGCCAAACGAGATACATAGGCAGAATTTCGCAGCCTCTCAAGCTCAGCTGATTATTTTAATCAAGAATGCAGGGATTTGTGATTATTTTCCAGTGTGTGGAGAAGGCAGCAGCTTGGACAAGCTGCTGAAGCCTCTCTACAAAGCATCAGTGGTCTGAGGCATGTTTTCACGCCGGTGAAAAAATCCCTTGCCATCCTCGAATTCTGGTTTGTCTCGGAGCTTTTACACGAAGCCGATGGGAGGACTGGTCTACCACGTGCTGAAAAGCACGGCCGAGACGCGCTACCTGGGTTATTTGGCAAACTTCAAATTGGCTTTAGAGGGGTGTGAAAGCTTCTGCAACTGACTTAATGCTGGAATGGCATAAAAAAAATTAATTTAGATGAATCCGTATTTGAGGGAGCCTCATGTATAAGTGAAGGTAGGGCATGTGTGTTGAACCTTCCTCATGCAGAAGGGTCCTTTCCAATGGCACAATTTGGTATCTTGTTTAACAGTTCAAAAAACCCTCAGTGAGCAATTTCTGTGATTATTCCTAACGTCTGTTTTAAGACATGAGCTTAATTTTCTCTCTTGTTTTCCTTAAAAACCTGCCTTATCATCATCTTACTCTCCCCAGTTCATAGCGGCACTGTAACATTGTTGGAGTTTCCACCGGTACTGACCTTTATAAAGTCTTTCCATTGTCTTTCTCCACTTAGTGGCATCACAAGAAGGATGTGGATATCACCATAATTAAAGGGGGGTTAATACTTGCACTAAATCGCCTGTTTCAAACTTAATTTCAGAGTTTCATAGGAAGGAAGGGAAGAAATCAGAGTTTTATTTTAATTTGTTCCATAACTCTTAAAGGAAATTATCTAAAAAAAAGTCTCTCTCTCCCTCACCAGTGCTTTTTCTCTTTCTGTTATCGAGGACAAGTTTTTTTTTATTCTTTTAAATGCAGACTTTGCTTTCTAATGTTAGAATAAATCACTGTGGTTATCTCTTTGGATCTGATGAGTAACAAACTTCTTAACTTCTTCAGGAGGTAGAATAAGCCTTACTATTTGCACAGTGACTTTATCAAACCAATAAAACCATTAGAAATAAATTCCACTGTGCATTTTGCTTGCGTTAAAATGTGTTTTGAGACAAACATTGAATATGTTGTTCAACATCCCCTGAGATTTGTATTTCCTGAGAAAAATAAACGCATCTTTAACATTTGTTTGTGGGGAAAACAGGAATATGCTAAGCCTGTGTTTCTCCGCATCTCTGCTTTCCTGCAGCAACTGTGCTACGATGGTGGCCAAAGGAAACCGCATCCCCAGTGCTGAGTTTGTTCTCTCAGGGTTCTCAGAGCAAGGGGATGTTGAGGCTGTCCTCTTCGTGGTCTTCTTGGTCACTCTGCTAGGGAACCTGGGGATGCTGGAGCTAATCAGGCTGGATGCCCAGCTTCACACCCCCATGTACTTCTTCCTGAGCAGCCTGTCCTTCCTAGACATCTGCTATTCCTCCTCAATCACCCCCAGACTGCTCGCGGATCTCCTAGCAGAGAGGAAGGTCATTTCCTACTCTGCCTGCCTCACACAGTTTTATTTCTATGCGGTCTTCGCCACCACCGAGTGCTACCTCCTGGCTGTGATGGCCTATGACCACTACGTGGCCATCTGCAGCCCCCTGCTCTATGCCATCTCCATGTCCAGCAGAGTCTGTGCGCTGCTGGTAGCTGGCTCGTTCCTCGCTGGGATCGTGAATGCCACTATCCACACAGGGTTTGCACTTCGGCTGTCCTTCTGTGGTCCCAACATCATCAACCACTTCTACTGTGAGGGGCCCCCACTTTCCGCCATCTCTTGCACGGACCCCACCATCAATAAGATGACAATGTTCGTTGTGGTTGGCTTCAACCTGTTTGTCACCAATCTGACCATCCTCATCTCCTACACCTACATCCTAGCCACCATCCTGAGGATGCGCTCGGCTGCTGGCAAACACAAAGCCTTCTCCACATGTGCGTCCCACCTGACTGCCGTGACCCTCTTCTACGGATCTGCTGCGTCCATGTACTCCCGGCTGAGCTCCAGGCACTCCCAGGACCTCGACAAAGTGGCCTCTGTGTTTTACACGATGGTGACCCCCATGCTGAACCCCCTCATCTACAGCCTGAGGAACAAGGAGGTGAAGGATGCGCTAGGGAGAGCGATGGAGAGGAAACTTTCATCTGAAAAATAGTTTTCCTTAGTCCTTCAGAGGAATCGAGAGGTCTTCTCAGAAACTTTTTTACATTCCATTTCTGTACTATTATGGTATAAAAGCAGCAGTGCTCTCCTGTGAGCTACTGGGCACAAATGTATTGTGAAACCTCTGCCTTGTTCCTAAATGTTGGGTCAGTAACTCCTCTTGGATTAGTCCAGCACTGACTGGCCTCAGGGATGCATTAGCTGCTTTTATTAGTGTTTACAGCCTGATATTATTTTAATTTCAAGAATTCAAGACCTTCTGATCCTTTGTAGTTTGAGAATGCATTACCACGGTTGCCTAGAGCAACGACAACAAATAACACCTATTGCTTTCAGAGTGACAATGATGACCAGAGCTCTCTTCGTATCAAATAACGGGCACATTTCTGGTGAACACAAGAGTCAGGTAATTTAGCGTTCCCAGCATTAGGGACACTGGGCTTCCCAACACCAGTTCACTGCAACAAGGCTCATCAGGACTTTTCTGCAACTTACTTTAGCTCAGCTGCAGCTGTATTTTTAAATTTATTTGGGAAACTTTTGCAGTGTCTGCAACTTGCTCAAGGACCAGAGAACTATCATCTGGCACCTCCTACGAGTAATGGTGAAGTTACCAACCAGTCAGATACCTGCTCCCTGTCCTGGCATCTTCAACTTATTTTGGTTATATTATTATTAACTGCTTTTGCTTAGTTTTGAGCAATTGTGTGATTTCCCCTCTAAATTAAAACACGAGACACAGGGGAATGACTAATAAACTTCTGCAATTGTAGCATAGCCAACCCCATAGACCAATAGGAGAGAAAAGAGCACTGAGCAGGAACAAATACGGGGTAGGAACATATAGAAGTGAGCCCAAGCAAACCCAAGACTGGCATGGAAGAAGCTCCTACCAAGCACACCACCATACCTCCTCAGCAAGAAGCCCAGGGGGCTGCTGGGTCACTGCATCATCCCACCGAGGAAGAAGGACCTCAGCCTGCGGGTGGGAATTTAACCTCAGGGATGAGGGGCAGGTACTTTAATCAGAGAAAGCTGGAGGAGCATTGCTCTCCATCCATCCTGGCCCACAAAATTGTCCTTAACACAGTCACATGCCAACACACTGGCCCTCCAACCCATCGGCTTTGGGGCCTGGACTAGCTCTGCCAAGCAAGGCAGCTGTAGAAGTTCACTTTGTTGTTAACAAGGAAGAAAGTTTCTTTCTTGTTAGCCCCTGCTAATTAGTCTCTCATGGCTTGTTAAGAAGAATGATGTAAGGTGACTACAAGCCCGCTGCGGAGCTTTTGTGGTGATGAAGAAACTTTCTTGGTAAACCCCAGAAGGTCTTGTTAAGCTGATGACTCCTGGAAGGATGGTTGGTCCCCAAGGACCACTTCTTGTTCTGGGAAAGGGGACAGCATCACTTGTGATGGAAATAGCCGTAACTACCTGCATGGCGAGAGCCTGGAGCTCAGGCCTGCTGGAGGGCCTGCTGGAGGGCTTTCTGTGCTGGTACAAGCTTGGTCATACACTCTCATGAAAGAAAGAGACATCCTTGTCTTCACGGCCAGTGCAGATAACAAGGTTCCCATGGTTCTTGCTAATGGGGTGATTTGTCCCTGCCTGCTCCGGACCCCCTAGCAGAGGGAGCTGGGGAAGCTCGTTGCATTTCTCCTCACCTTTGGACGTCCTCAAGGACACCTCACACCTTGCATTTCTTGTCATTAATTGCCTTGGGATAGATTTTCTTTGGTCTTTTTTAAATCTTAAACTGTGAGGCAAGTTGAAGTACACTGGGTACATCCTCCATGTCTGACTGGTTTTCATAAATGGGATTGTCCTGCCATTACAGATTTGGGACTGGAGAATAGGCATGGGAATGGGATCACCGGGCTCTCGACATCTGAAAATTCATTGTCTAATTATGAGATAGTCTGTCAGGTCCCCTCTGAAATATGTGGGAATAGAAGGACGTTTTATCACATCCTAGGACGGATGGTTAAGACGGATGTGGTGCAAGAGGAGCAGGTCTGAACACCAACAGGACTGGTACTGTGGACCTGCTGTCTATGGTATACATGTTTCAGGAGAGTTTTCTCTGGATTAAATTTATTCTGGTCTGGGGATCTGAACACCTACTGGAGGTCAAACTGCATTAGGTGCCCCCCTCAAGCCCATTTTCAGTTTGTTTTCATCCAAAAGGAGCCCAGCTCATACAGCCTCAACCCCAGCCTGTGAGACGAACAAAAACACAGCAAGGGGAGAAAGCTGGGAGATCGTCAAACTTAAATTCTTTAAACTGCGCTCTTTGAAGAAAAACTAGAAAAATGGAAACACACCTTTATTGATCACAAGCGGAGACAAGGAACTCTGACTTAATCACTCAGTTTTTATTTATCTAAATTTGAAGGAGATGAATCTACTTAGGTCCACTCAATCCCTCCTCCCAAAAGTCTTAATAATAATAATAAAAAGAACTTTATTGTTTGGTTGGTTTGGGTTTTTTTCCTTTTAGTTGGACTAAAATTTTACAGAGGAAAAAATGTATTTTAATAACTAAGAGACTGCTTCACCTTTTTTCCATGTTTTCTTACAAGTGGTGCTTAAGTTGCAGGAAAGGAGCAACATGCAGTGAAATTCCCCAGGCCAGGTCTGGGTTCGGTTGCCCTCACGTAGAAATCTGGTGCCATTTGCTCTGTCCTGAAGTGCCAAGGACATTGGCATGTGCCAAGCAGCCTTCAGAGGAGCTGGGCCGTTCTGGAGCAACATCTGAAAGCTCAGAGGAAGACCTGTGGGCTTCTCCGTGGTGTTAATAGTCTACATTCAGGCAACAGAACTCAACCCCAGATGCCTCTGAGCTTTTTAACATTGGTTCTTCCAATCTGCCCCTCCCTGTCCACACTGGTGTGAAGGTTTCACTGGGAAATTAGTCTAGGACCATGAAAAGTAGGTTGATGTGGTGCAATACGTGAGGAAATAACTGGGACAGCTCAGGAGCAGAAGCACGTTATATTAATGAGACATGACGCTCCACCTGAGCTACTGGTTGGGCGTCAATAAGGAATATTTAAACCAGATAAAGCAGAGGGTGAAGAAGATGATGTCGTAGTACTAGGCTACAGGCTAGTCACTGCTAAGATCCCATTTTACAGTACAGATATAAATTATACACGGGGGGAGGCGGAAAGGAGAGGAGTGACATCTCCTGTCCATCAGGAAGCACTTCAGGCTCAGAAGAGCTTATGCTGCTGGCTCACATCCTCCTGCACCTATTGTGAAAAGCAACAAATGAGAACACAAACAAGAAAAGATAGGTGCACTTCTTGCTATATGCATCTTTGGGGACGTAATCCCTGGTTTTCTTCCGCTAAGAAGCTGTCTGTCTCTTCACCAATCTCTTCAGCACCTCCTTCACCTCCTGGTTCCTCAGGCAGAGGGAAGGGGTTCAGCATGGGGATCACCACCGTGTGAAACACAGAGACCACCTTGTCCCTCCCCAGGACGTAGGAGGAGCTGGGCCAGGCATAAATGAAGAGGATGGAGCCGTAGTAGATGGTGACAGCAGTGAGGTGTGCAGCGCAGGTGGAGAAGGCTTTGTACTGCCCCTTGGCTGAGCGCATCTTCAGGACAGCAGCCTGGATGGAGGCACAGGACGTGAGGATGAGTGCGGAGGGGAGGATGACGTTGGAGGTCAGGATGAAATACAGGGGCATCTGGTAGCTGTCTGTCACACCACAGGAGAGCTTCACCAATGGGGGCAGGTCGCAGAAGAAGTCATCGATGACATTGGCGTCACAAAAGCTGAGGGCGAATGTGGGGCTGGTAATGATGGTGGAGTTGGCAAAGGCGGTGAGGTAGGAGGCGGCCACCAGCCCCATGCACAGCTTCTTGGACATGGCAGCAGTGTAGAGCAGTGGGCTGAAGACGGCCACGTACTGGTCGTAGGCCATCACTGCCAGCGTGTAGTACTCGGTGTAGGCCAAGCCACCAGAGACAAAGAACTGAGCAGCACAACCAGTGAAGGAGATGCTCCTGTCCTCGGGCACAGTTCAGCAGGGTCTTGGGCGTGTAGATGGAGGAATACCAGAGATACAAGAAGGACAAGTTCCCAACGAAAAAGTACATTGTGGTATGGAGCCATGAGCTACGGCATATCACCACGATGAGGGTGATGTTGCCCACAAGGGTCGTGACGTAGGCTAAGACGAACACCACGAACAAGAGAAGCTGCAGCTTTGGGTCAGTGGTGAACCCCAGGAGGATGAAGCTGGTGACCGAACTGTGGTTCCTCTCCTCCATGGACACGGGAATGGGACTGACCTGGAGACAGGGGTCATGATGGATATTTTATATTTGCAGTGCAGGGTCTGGGGACACCAGCTAAGAGGAGGGCTTCCGTGTTGCTGGCATGGCTCTCTGTACCAAAACGCAGCTACATACACACGCGTGCACGCGAAAGAAGAAAGCAGAGTAAATTTTGTATTGAGAAGGGCTCCACTGTTATGATTTTGGTTGTGCTATTTTACGTCGAACAGAGATTTGGTGTTTTCATCACTTTGCATCACTTCGAAGGCTGCATTTGCCATGAACACACGTACATACGCACACTGTGCGTGGTGCTGTGCATACAGGTGTGCACGCAAGCAGTTCCTATGTATCGCATATAACGCACTGAATTTTTAATAAAATATATATAGGAAACAGGATATGAAAATATGAGTATATACACATATGCATGTATATGTGTACCTCTCTCTGTAGGTGTCTGCTGACGGTGCATTCCTTGACTTTTGTGAATGGGAAACCTCAATCTCAGCGTTGCATTACATTGCTCGTACGTTGGGACTCCTTAATTTGAAGTACATATGGAGAAAGTGGAGATACCCGTTGAGGACAAGCGCACGTAGGTTTGCCATCTGGTACAAACCAATGCAGCTCCATTAGATTTGTTTTCATGAGTCACACCAGTAAAAGCACCGTCTCATTGAGTTTTCTGTTTTGCATGAGCAAACATTGAATGGTTGGATGAATGCCCCAAAACTCATCATTACAAATGTGCGTATCTGGAAAGATCTCTATTTTTAGGCATTACTAGACATGACATTACTAAAACCAGCAGTCGTTCAGTGTGTGCATGCATTTGCGCACCTGAGCACAGGCACGCATGTGCCTACAGAAGCTGGAATTCACCTCACCTGACATTTTCAGTCTAAAAACTAATTATTTAAGCTCTTTCATAGCCAATGGAAGCGATAGACTCTTCCATAGGGAGACCAGAACATGACTTGTGTCCTGCTGCTTCCTTGCAACTTCCCCCGTGCTCCAGCCGGGCTTGTGAAGACCCTCCAGGTGCCCCTGGTGCCAGCTGCTTCTCAGAGGTGCCGCAGTCGGCTTGATGATTTTCTCATCTGGCCTCACATGTTGATTCTAATGTTTCTCATCAGATAACACAGGGGGTGGGCAGAGAGATGAGGAGACAAAGAAAGGAAAAAAGAATCCCCTTGAAGATTCACCTTCTTGGCTATCGGTGACACCGTATCCCTTGTTGGCCCTTTTTGCCCAGAAATACTTACTCATGGTCTTGTCCAGCAAGCCCAGATGGGATCACAAGTTTAGAGATCACAAGAACAAAGGCACGATGCCACTCTCTGTGTGACATTCCCACACCGGCTCACCTCACAAGGCAGAGGAAGCAGCTATGTCCTCGCCTGTCCCAGCACCGCCCACGGCGTGTGGCTGGGGATGTTTATCTGGTGTCTTCTGCTTTTCCTTAAGGACACGGTCCCTGGCGTGTGTAGTTCAGCTATTCAGTAAGGCCTTTGCACCAAACAAAGTGTTGCTGCACAGTTGTGCATCCCCCAGAGATAGAATCATAGAATCAGAGAATGGTTTGGGTTGGAAGGGACCTTGAAGACCACCCAATGCCACCCCCTGCCCTGGGCAGGGACACCTCCCACCAGCCCAGGTTGCTCCAAGCCCTGTCCATCCTGGCCTTGAACCCCTCCAGGGATGGGGCAGCCACAGCTTCTCTGGGCAACCTGGGCCAGGGGCTCACCACCCTCACAGCCAAGAATTTCTCCCTAATATCTCATCTCAGTCTCCCCCCTTTCAGTGTCAAACCCTTCCCCCTCGTCCCACGGCTCCCCTCCCTGACCCAGAGTCCCTCCCCAGCTTTCCTGGAGCCCCTTGAGGGACTGGCAGGGGCTGGAAGGGCTCCCCGGAGCCTTCTCTTCTCCAGGCTGAACCCCCCCAGCTCCCTCAGCCTGTCCTCACAGCAGAGGGGCTCCAGCCCTCCCAGCATCTCCGGGGCCTCCTCTGGCCCCGCTCCAACAGCTCCGTGTCCTGCTGTTGGGGACTCCAGAGCTGGACACAGGACTCCAGGTGGGATCTCACAAAAGCCGAGCAGAGGGGCAGAATCCCCTCCCTTGGCCTGAGTTACCTCCTGCACTCCAGAGAGATAATTTTCCGAGCTTTCACGGCTCTCAAAGTCACCTGCTCATTATTTTCAGCCCTATAGCTGCAGAACAAAGAGGCCATCTGAAGAACATCCAAGTTGTTTGCATTTAGTTGATTATATCTTTTTACCAGTCTGAATCCAGGAGGAAACAAGAGCTCTTCCTAGGAGTCTCCCGGAGCATCCTTCACCTACATGTTCCTCAGGCTGCGGATCAGGGGGCTCAGCGTGGGGTTCACCAGGGTGTAGACAATAGACACCACTTAGTCCTGTTCCAGGAACTCTGCAGTCACTGGGGAGAAGTGGGAACTTTTAGTAAGTATTCAGATAAGCTGTTTAGGATGTTTATTTTGGAGCAAGATGAAATGCTTCCTAGAGTTCCTGACAACAGGGTGGAGAATGGTCAGATGAAGAAGTCCGCACCTGTAGATGACAACATTCATGCTCAGACTCAACAGCTGGTATGCTAAATAAAACCCCCGGGGTAGCTATAAATGAGCTGGAAAAGAAAAAAAACAACCCACAAACACAACACTACAACCCCGTAATTACCTTTTCATTTCTCAAACAATGCTGTTTCCAGTTTCGTTTTGGCATTTCCTTCGGGAGTCCTGTAGGCTGGGGTGCGCGAGGAGAAATCCCATGCCAAACCAGGGGACTGGCCATGGTGACGAGCACAGGACCGTGCACCGCGTGGTAATGCCACTGAACGATTCATTTCACGCTTTATCATTTTATTTTTTTTTTTTTTCCCTTTGAGCAATTCAGCGCTCAATCAAGTCAGTGTCGAAATAATATAGATTTAGGTGGGATGAAATTAAACTTCAAGCACAGTTTATGAGCATATTCGGAAGGAGCTACGCGCTGACATTAACCCATGAGGACCGGCTGGTTTCCAAACATGAAAGATCTACCCCAGCCAAGCGTCAAATCCACTTATGAATTTCTCTGGGTGTCTTATCCCATTTTCGGGACAATTTTTTGGGAGCTGGAGTCCAAAAACTGCCAGGTGTCTTAGGGAGAGAAGCCACACAGACCCTCGCTACCTTTTTTTTGGGTAGGTTTTGCTTTCTGCCTTCCTTTAAATTAAAACTCACTAGGGGATTTTTGGCATTGTTGCCCACTTGAGCACAGATTGTGTTTTTATGTATTTCCTGAGTGACTAAGATTCAATGAAGGGAATAAGGACGGCGAGTAAAAATAATAACACAGACACAATCTGTCAGACTTCATAACATTTCAAGCTGATGATACTTTTCCCGCTTTTGAAACTGCCTTAGACATCTGCCAGAAAATGCCACTCTTGTCCCCCTAAACACAAGTTCTGCTGAAAATCTGGGCAGCAGGTACATAATATAGCGTTTAGGAAAGCTGTGAATATGGGATCAGGTAGGTCTTTGGTGAGTTCGCTGTGAGATAAAGGCAGAGTGACTTGAGAAGGGGAAATTATGAGCTGGTCGTGTTCAACTGGTCCTAAGTTCTGCCTGTATCCCAGAGGGATGCAATGGCTGGAGTGGCTGTCGACAGCCTGCCAAGGGTTTTGACTCCAAATCTCATTAGGAAAAAATAATATTGAAGAAAAAAGTCTGCCATGGAAGTTGATAGAGGACCTACTTGCGAGAAAAGTTATAGAATCATAGAAAGGTTTGGGTTGGAAGGGACTTTGAAGACCATCCAGTCCCAACCCCCTGCCCTGGGCAGGGACACCTCCCACCAGACCAGGTTGCTCAAAGCCCTTATCATAACATCATGAAAGTAGTTGGTGCTTTTCTTTATGTATTCACATATTTTACTAGATGATGTCATCCCTATTAGCCACGGGGCCATCAGCAGCAGTTGTGAAGTGACGGTGGTGGTGAGAGATTGTCACCAGGCAGCCTGGGTACACGCAGAGTTTGTCTGAGGGGGTTTATAACCTCTGAATTCTCACTGTCAAAACAAATACACATATGGACAGACAATATCATTCCTGCTAGTAATGGCAGGGATGGGTGGTCTCTGAAACGCAGCCGTTGGAGGTTCTGAAAGTCGCAACCTACCCAAACAAGCCAATACAGAGAGACCACCAGCTCTGGACACTAAATCTCTTGGAGAAAGAGGATAGGAAAATGTTTCATGAATCCACACGTCAAGGCCAGAGTAGATAATATGTGTCACCGCACTTGGACCCAGTGGACGGACCGCAGGGAAAAGAGTTTTGTTTAGGTAAGACTGCAGTTCTGGTATTGATTTGAATGTAGGTGATTGCCATTGCCTTGCTCTTCTCATTAATGCTCATAACAAAAATAGAAAAAAATAAAGATAATACAAAAAAACTTACTGGTGGGACAGTTGCTGACTTATCAAAGCCAGAAAAGGCGAAGATCAACATTTGGGGTGGGTTTTGGAGCAAGAGGGTGCTAACAACGAGAGATGATGACAGCAGAAATGGTTGCAAGAAATATCTTTGCATTGATGAAATCCAGCTTAAGTTGCACTAGGAAAGATGCTTGAGGAATAAAATAACCAGGCTTGACTGCGGAAAAAGTTGGGATTTGCTTTTGGTGAATCATGTAGACGTTCACTTTTCACCCACTCCCTCTCCTCAGCATGGAAGAGAGGGGGAAGACATTTTCTTAAGTCCAAATATTCAAAGCAAATTGTTCCTGGGCTTCATTAATGAGCCTGGAGATGAAGAAATTTATATTCCGGGTGGATTTTTCTTGTTATCAAGCCTCTATTCTCCATGGACTGCAATGCTTCCAAGGCCACAGAAATGAGTATAAATACCACGTAAACACTAAAAAGTAGGGAGGGGGTTTGCTGTTGCCTGGAAGGTGCATCAACAAGTCATCCTCAGTGCAGCTTTTAAGGAAAGAGTTCTAAAAAGCACTCTCAACATTTGTTTGAAGATTAATTATGGCCCCGGTCATATTGTCTGGAGGAGCAGCCAAACTCATCCCAGTTGCTGAAGGAGCCGCATGGATCTGTGCTGAAGATCTGAGTTTTGTTGGAGAAATTGTGTCCAAGGTGAGGGCATCTTCTGTTCTTGCCAGTCCTCAGCCCTGACCCTGCTCTGAAGCTGTGGGACGTGAAAGGACATTGTGGGGCTAAAGTCAGCACACCTTCCTTTTTGTCTGATGGACTTGATGGTGGTGGGGTGGAGAAAAGAAAGGACCAGAGGTTTAAGTTATCTCATTTATAGCAACAAGACTGAGAAGAGCAGAAGGAATCCTACATGGGAGGTAGATTCTTCTGCTTTAAAGTTTAGATGCCATGAAACAAGGAGACATGTTCCGTCTTTTTATAGGTGCCACTGTAAGGGCAAGGGATGGCCCTGGTGGCCAAGGCAAGAGGGTGCCCAATACCTACAGCACGGGCTGGATTGTCTCCTCTCCCCACCCTGCTCAGCTCCTCCTGTACTTGCTTGTATGGCTTCGGCTCTACATCCAGGCTAGTTTCCCCGGCGTCACTGCCAATTTCCTTTCCTATGGGGTTGTCAAGACTGCGTATACTGAAAACTGTGTATTGGTGTCCATTTTGAAAGAAAAACACACACTTTGGCTCTGTTCTGTTTTGCAAAACCAACAAGAAAAGTAATTCTGCGATTTCTGCAAGTCAAATTGTTCCATGTTGTTCTATTTTTTTAAAAAGCCCCTATCATTTTCAAAATGTACCTGTCATTTACTAAGGAAAAACCAAAATGCATTAAATATCTTAATTTTATTACTGTATACTGTGTATTGACCTTCCTTCTGTGTTAAATTTCCCCAGGAAGGCACCGACAGGAAACTGCGTAGGAGAAGAAGTGCTGAGTGAAACCTAGGTGGGCATTCTCACCGTTCAGCTTGACAAGTAGGTTTTGGTTTCAGGATCCTTTCGAAGCCGCTGGACGGAGGCTTGGCTCTTCCCAGAGTGATCCAGAGTCCAGCTGACATTTCATGACCCTTGGGTAGGAAGTGCTCTACCTCCCTTCGGTGACACCGAGGAAGCTGAGGGTACTGCTGAACTGCCCAAATAATTGTCACTTTACTTATCTCCCACAGGTTGAATGTGTTGCAGAGAATGAAACCCGTCAATCACACTGATGTGCATCAGTTCATTCTCTTGGGGCTGACCACCTGCCCGGATCTCCAGATCCTCCTTTTTTTGGCTTTCCTGGCCATGTACATGGTCACTCTCTTGGGGAACTTTGGGATAATTATATTAATCAGGACCGATCTTCACCTTCACACCCCCATGTACTATTTCCTTGGCCACTTGGCTTTAGTTGATGTCTGCTATTCCTCTGTCGTCCTCCCCAAAATGCTGGTGCAGATCTTGACGGAGGAGAAAACCATCAGCTTCTCGGGGTGCGGAGCCCAGCTCTGCTGCTTCGTTATTTTTGGGGTCACCGAGTGCCTCTTGCTGGCTGTGATGGCCTACGACAGGTACGTGGCCATCTGCAAGCCCCTCCTATACCCCACCATCATGAGCAGATGGACGTGCTGGTGGCTTGTCGCTGGTTCCTACACCATCGGTGTCTTGCATGCGGTGACACACACCACTTTCATCTTTACTTTCTCCTTCTGCCACTCCAATGTCATCAACCATTACTTCTGCGACATTGCCCCACTCTTAGCTCTCTCCTGCTCTGACACCCACACCTACGAGGTGGTCGTCCTTGCTCTTGTCAGCATAAACTGTCTCAGCACCATGACCATCATCTTTGTCTCCTATAGTTATATCCTCCCCGCTGTCCTGAGGATCCGCTCTCCGGAGGGCAGGAGAAAAGCCTTCTCCACCTGCGCCTCCCACCTGACGGTCGTCACCATGTTTTTCGGGGCAATCTTGTTTATGTACCTGCGCCCCAGCTCCACCTATGCGTTGGGTGAGAACAAGAGGGCCACGCTGTTTTACACCATCATGACCCCCACGCTGAACCCCTTGGTCTACAGCCTGAGAAACAGGGAGGTGAAGGCTGCCCTGAGAAGAGCGGTTGGGAGAAGGCAATGAGTGAAGGACGCTGGCGACCAGGAGAGTATTTCTTTATTGCTGTTATTGACTGGGACTCAAACTTGCACTGAAGTCTTCATGAAGGTGTATTGAGGGTAATTTCTTTATAATTTGTCTCCCTTAACTATAGAGAGAAGTCAGGAGACTGATACATTTTAGACATGGAACTTCTGCGTAGCTGAAGTTGGGTGAGATGAAGCCCAACCTCATGCGCTGTCAGTGATCCATGAGCAGTGAGCAGACCCTCCACGCACCTTGGTTGATCCTGTTCATCTAATTTCTCTGTTCAATGGCTTCAAAGAAAGCCAGATTGCACTGGGAGTCCTGGTGGACAACAGGATGGCCATGAGCCAGCAGTGGGCCCTTGTGGCCAAGAAGGCCAATGGGATCCTGGGGGGCATCAAGAAGAGTGTGGCCAGCAGGTGGAGGGAGGTCATCCTCCCGCTCTGCTCTGCCCTGGGGAGGCCACAGCTGGAGTGCTGTGTCCATTTCTGGGCTCCCCGGTTCAAGAAGGCCAGGGAACTGCTGGAGAGGGGACAGCAAAGGGCTACCAAGATGCTGAGGGGACTGGAACATCTCTCTTATGAAGAAAGGCTGAGGGATTTCGGTCTCTTCAGTCTGGAAAAAAGACGACTGAGGGGGGATCTCATCAACGCTTATAAATCCTGACAGGGTGGGTGTCAGGAGGATGGGGCCAGGCTCTTCTCAGTGGTGCCCAGGGACAGGACAAGAGGTAACAGGCACAAACTTGACCACAGGAAATTCCATCTCAACACGAGGAGGAACTTCTTTCCTGTGAGGGTGGCAGAGCCCTGGCCCAGGCTGCCCAGAGAGGTGGTGGAGTCTCTGTCTCTGGAGACATTCAAACCCGCCTGGACGCGTTCCTGTGCCACCTGCTCTGGGTGACCCTGCTCTGGCAGGGGGTTGGACTGGATGATCTCCAGAGGTCCCTTCCAACCCCTGCCAGTCTGTGATTCTGTCATTCTGTGCACTGGATACGGGTTTCCAGACTGCTTAGGTTCAGAGGAGAACCCAGAAGAAGAGTCAGAAACCTTTTTTCTATGGAACATCTCTTGGAAACCCAGTGCTTACAGGGCTGGGTGGGAATGGGATAGACCTGAAGGCCTACAGGACATCATCTAATCAGTTAATAACTCAATCACACAATTCTTCACTGTTGTTTCTCAAGGTATGACCTGTGGCCTGGCACTCTAACCAGGCTTTTTCACCAAAAACTTGGTTCCTGCAAGTGAGGTTGCAGGTTGAGTTCAAGGTGTTTGAACCTTCCAGAGGTCACTGTGAGTGTCGGTGCTAGTTTTTCTGGAAACCTCTGGGCAATCTGAGCCTCACCTTTGCTGGCCCTAAAGCTGCTTCTCAGACGATGTGCAAATGTAAATAACTTAATCACGTGTTGGGTCAATCATTTTTTGAAGCATTAATGCCATATTTCCAAGTCCCTTAAAGCCTATGAAGAAATAGACTTTCTGTATAATACACCAAGAAGTTACGGAAAAGGGATTGACACCAAAAGCCTGGAGGTCTCTCTGTGATAGTATTAAGAAACAAATCACTTCAGGTAAAAAACGCAAGTAAACAACTTGAAAGTTGGGATAAACAATGTTCTTGCTCAAGTAAATTTTCCACCCGGTCAATATTTCCTCGCACCCCCAAGAAACAGGCATCTCTGTGTGTAATTCACGTATTTTATTTTATTTTATTTTATATTATATTATAATATTTTATTTTATTTTATTTTAGTATTCCTCTGTCATACACATATATCTAGACAGAGATATTGTACACACATGCACACATACATATGTTTGACAGAGGAATATAAAAACAATTGCATTTCTCCCAGAGGAAGATTTCCAAACCACTTCTCAACAAAAGCACCTCAGAAGTCTCGGTGGATTAGAGACGAGCGTTAAAAAAAGCAATTAAACCTGTCAGGCTGGACAGACCGAACGTACAAGTGTCCTCGCAATCTGTCATGACTTAACGTGAAGTAAGGAAGAAATAAGAAGCAAGATTTTAACCGCTGAGGAGAAGAGGAGACACGGATTTGTTTTATAGCCGAAACTTTAAGGTGATATATAATTTTATATATTTACTATATTTATATACCAGCTTTGCAGAATATAATATATAATTCCTTGCAGGAAGCAAGCGGGAAGGAGAACGGCTTCCTCCTTTGGAGGTGAGGTCTGTAAAGATTAATTTGATTGTTCTCATTATATCTTCATTAGCCAAACCAAGACGAGTTACTCTCGTCACGTAAGAGCAATAAACAAGAGGGGAAGGAAAATCACAGGGCACACCATTTTTTTTTTTTATATATAATTTTTTGAAGGTTATAATACCAGTCAGCAGAGAAAACACCAGTTATAATCCATCTTTCTCTCTGCAGTGCTGGGGAATTGAAGAGGAATTTGGTGATTCTACAGGTTTTCCTGCAGTGCTTTTGCTCCCCTGTAGCTCTGTCAATAAACGGTTGAGTTTTTCTAACGTACAGCTAAATCCCAGGCGCTTCTTCCACCTCGGTACACAGTTTATTTGATTTTCCCATTATGAATATAAGCCAGGCTGATTCATGGCAGTTTTACACTGATTTATCTGCTGATTTTCCTGCTGGGAAAGCCCTACTCGTTCCCCTAAAGAGATTTAGTCACAGTGGCAGGAACCCCGTGAGCGGCACAGTATTTTCCATGATCTTTGAGTAAAAGTGGACCCAGTTTACCCAACAATTTTCTTGGTTCATCTTAAATATATATTTATGTTACAGTGGCTGCTTCTGGACCACTCTGGAGAGCTGCTCCGTATTTCTCACTGGTTTCTGTGATAAAAAGTCAGGATGCGTTAGTGCATTTCCACGTATTTAAAATTCCTAAATATGAATTTTAGAATGAGGAAGTGTAGAGAAAGATGTTATAAAGGGAAAGATCTGTTGTACCATCTTTTTTTTTAAAAAAAAAAAAAAAAGTTTCTTTTCTCTCAAGTGGTGGCACGGCACCGTTTCTATACACTCCATAAAAACATAACCCCAAATTAGCAAAATAAATGAAAAGTTGTGGAAGAATTTGTGGGATTTTCATTTTTTGTCTCTGCAGGAATGCCAGCAAAATGATCTTTAAAAAACCCAATTCTACTGGGAAGGCATCCTAAAATTTGAAAAGTTGTATTCTAGTTCAAATTCTGTGAAAAGTCTATTTTCATTATTGATATAACCAATTTGTTATAGGAATCCCCGAAGCCTTTCTTTTACTCTTTCTTGTTAAAACTTGGGAGAGTTACACTGAAATGTGATATATACTATGAGTGTACAATAGATAAATTATTTTATTATTTAGATAAATCTAAAAAACAGATAAATATGTGTCAGAACGAGTGAGAAATTGAACACTTGGCAGGGTAACTGATACCGAAATAAAATTCCCGCTGTCTTGCCAAATTGTTTTATGGTGAATGTTGATTTAAAATGAAACAAACATCTGCTAATGAGAGGGTTAGCCAGGACAGGCGCTGGGGATTGTTGGTCTTTTTCCATTGATTTATTATTTTAATTCCGGCTCCACGAACATACCTTGTGGCGCTTTTGGAGAAGATGGCCGAGGCAAATGAAACCGAGCAAGTTACGGAGTTGACTCTCGCGGGACTGACTGATGACCCACGACTAAAAGGGCCTTTGTTCGTCCTCCTCCTCCTCATTTACTTCATCACGCTGTCAGGGAACCTGGGCATGGTTGCGCTGATCAGGAGCAGCAAACAACTTCAATCACCCATGTACTTTTTCCTTAGCAATTTATGCCTCCTAGATGCTTGCTACTCATCGGTGGTGGCACCGAGGACATTAATGAACCTTCTGATGGAGAAGAAAACAATCTCTCTGGCCGGCTGTGCTGCCCAGCTTTTCTTTTTCATAGGTTTTGGGACCACCGAGTGCTTCCTTCTGGCTGCGATGGCGTATGACCGCTACACGGCCATCTGCAACCCTTTGCTTTACCCATCCGTCATGTCTCACAGAGTCTGCATCCTGCTGGTGGCCGGTTCGTATGTGCTTGGTCTGCTGCACTCTTTGGTGCACACCGACTTCGCCTTCAGCCTGTCTTTCTGCTGGCCAGCCAAGGTCGACGATTTCTACTGCGAACTCATGCCTGTTCTAGCGCTCTCCTGCTCTGACACCCATGTCAACAGGCGACTGGTATTTGGCCTCGGGGGACTGGTGGAGACGGTGACCATCTTGGCTGTCCTGGTCTCCTACGCCTTCATCCTCTCTGCTGTCTCAAAGATCAGCTCCGTTAAGGGCAGACAGAAAGCCTTCTCCACTTGCACCTCTCACCTGGCTGGAGTCACCACCTTCCATGGGTCTATCCTCGCCCTCAACTTCCGACCGAGGCCCAGTGACACCCTGAGCACGGACAAGACCTTTGCTGTCTTTTACTCGCTGGTGGTGCCCATGCTCAACCCCCTGATCTACAGCCTCAGAAACAGGGAGGTGAAGAATGCCCTGAGGGAGTTTGTCATGTGGAAGTAGCTTTGGGACAATATTTATCCGCCGGGTTTGTGATAGAGGACACCATAGCTTTGCTTGACACCGAGGATTTTTGTTTCCCCCCCCTATTACTCAGACTTCCAGATTTGGTTTGGAAACATTTCCAAGTCTTGCTTTCATTCTACTACCGTCTTGTGCTTGTCACCAGATACCACAGACAGTCTGATTTGTCTTCTGTATTTTATTGCACGTAGCTTTTTTTTCCCCCTCCTCTTGTTCTTTTCAGACGTATGCTGGACATTAGCTCCAGGGTCCTTGATAGCCCTGTCAAAATGCTCTTCCACAGCCATCAGTATCTCCAAGTTTACATCTTAAATCCTGCCTTATGACGTCTTGTATTTTCAGGGCCTCACTCCCTTAACATTAAAGGGCAACGAATCTTCCCTGTACAAACTCCTCTTGCCCCAGGTGCTCTCTGGTTCCAATCACACCCAAAGCCACATGTCTGCTGGCCACCTGGGCATCACACATGCCATTGGCAGCCTGTCAGAGCGTGCCATCAGGGAGGTCCTCCTCTTCCATCTCCTGCTGATCAGCCAAGCACAGACCTTCAGCGCATGTCCCCCACCCATCCTTGTGCCAGGGGACCCAGCAGGACCATGAGCCCTGCTGCTGGCCCTGCTTGCCCAGTGGCCCCGCAACTGCTGCCTTTCCCCATAGGCACATGCCCATGCTGCCCTCTGCGAACACCAGGCAGCTGAGCCGCCATCCGTGTCTTGAGCTCTACATGGCCTTGTTTCCAAAAGCATTTCCTCCTTTAGACTAGATATAACAAAGAAATTTTTTATGATGATGGTGGTGAGACACTGGAAGAGGTTGCCCAGAGAGGTGGTAGATGCCCCATCCCTGGAAACATTCAAGATCAGGTTGGAGGGGGCTCTGAGCAACCGGCTCTGGTGGGAGGTGTCCCTGCTCATGGCAGGGGTGTTGGACTAGATGGCCTTTAAAGGTCCCTTCCAACCCAAGCTATTCTGTGATTTTACGATTCTTTAGCTTCTCCATGGATTGGATTTAATAGAGCTCTCCTTTTGACTTACTTTGACCTTACCATGCTGGCTAGTAACAAGCACAGAGAGAGGAAAGCTGCAAGCCAACATCTTGGAGATGTTCATGCCGACTATTTCAGATCCCCACCTTCGGAACATCTCAGTCAGTGACAGGGGGATGCCAAATAACCACCTTACTCAACCACCTAGTAATAAAAGCAAGGGGATAGTCACGAATCTCTTAGTTTATCCAAGACCTACTGACCAAGTATGTTAGATTCAATTCCCTTCTCTGCTTGATGGTGAATCCCACCTTATATCTCAAGGTTTCCCAATTCACATGGCCCGCGCCCCTGCTGTTATGTTGGTGTGTTGCAATCCTCAGGCACCATATTAATGTCACTGACCATCACGTGTCAAAACAGCAGATAAAAAATTCTGTGGACCTTTTTTTTGGATTCAATACTCAAACAAAAAAACCACACGTGTGTTTGGAGAATCACTGAAAATTCACCGAAAATCTCAAAGGGCAAAAAAGCGAAGCACTTCCTCTTTTTTATTCACAAACTCAGTGGTCAAGACGTTTACCCAAGGTATTCGAAAGGCCAATACTTTTGCAATCTCTGCACACTCGTTTGGAGGGCTATGGCCAGGCAAAGCCCCTTCTGACTCGCTCAAGGGTAGGCAGCAGCTCTCTCTCCTTCAAGCAAGAGGAGATGCAACGTTGAGCCCACTGGGGCTCTACTGCCTGCCCAGCTGCAGAGAATACCGCACGTGTTGTGTTTGTATATTATTTGTGCAAGAGTGATGGCAATGAGCGGAAACTACCTTTTCCAGAGTATTTGGAGGTAGTTTTCCATGCGGAACCTTGAGTGAGCATTCCAGTCCCTGACTGAGCACCCTACAGACATACAGACGGAGGGGCCGCGCTTCCCTTCTGCTTTGCGAATTTACCTCCACTTATTTTTTCTACCTCTACTGCCATTAGTTAGAAAACGGGCTCAGCACTTTCAGATAGCTTAGATGTGAAAAAAATAAAGCATTTTTTCTGGGCCACAAACGTCTACTGAAAATATCTACTACATTACTTTAGTACCCAGCTTCTGATCTGGCTCATGCCCACTTCAAGAAGTCTACAGAAGTAATCTGAAGTTTTGTGTCATTTTTTTGGTGTAATGTTTTCCGACTCTGCCTCTTTTCAAGCAAAAAAATGGGAGGGAAGGGACACAATTAATTAGTGTACTGAGCCTGAGTTGCACGGTGCTTGTCTTGGAGGACAAAACCCATCTTGTCTGATTCGCAGAAACTGCTGGAACTGCAAAGTCCTGATTCAAAACAAATATTCATTGCCAAAGACACCCCATATCCCACATATATAGACACACCAAGGACCTATGTATATCTTGTATCTTTCTGAGGAGACCAGTTGAAGTCACGGAGTGCTATTTGTTCAGGATACTCAACGTTTTGTTTCAATAAAGCTTTTTAAAATTCATTTTAATGAGACTAAAAAAAGGTTTAAATTTGTTTCTGCTATGCCTAAAAGCTAGCCAACATCCACAGAATGATTTGGCATAACTTTGACACTAATCCTGCTGGCATCAAAGTTGCCTCTGAAAAAGTATCTTGCAGTTTTTCCTGCTGCTGTTTGCAGAATTATAGAAATCTTGCCAAAATACTCGTAAAGCCAATATTGTGTTGAAGTTCCTATAGATCTATCAAAATAGCTGGTGCGCCTTTCAGATGAACGTGTTTATTATGTTCAGATAAACCTATTTTCGGCTTTATTCAAGGTGCCTCCAAATTCAAAGTTGCACAAGTGTCAAAATTAGCATGCCTTTTGAGACGCTGTCATAAGACATGACGACCGTGGAGGGTTGGGATGATTGGGTTTCAGCGCCAGCTGAGTCCCTGCAGCTCTCTGTGCTCATCTAATTAATCTGTTTAGAATTAAAGTACAGGATTTCAAACTTAAAGCCCACAAATTTACACATCCCCACAATTATATCTTACAGCTATAGAAAGGAAAATACACCACAGTGTGTCCCACAGTCTTCCCCCACCGTTGCATCCGCACAAGTCTGGGAAAGAAAATGCTAACCTTTGGGAAGGTAAAATCAAATTTAAACTTTATTAAAAGCTCCGCCTCCTTGAGACCAAAGAACTACTTGCTTATTACAGTGGCAGACCCTCCCTCCCCATTTCAACGCAGACGAAGACTCTTCATATGTTTCATAAAAGCTTCTTTCACCTCTCTGTTCCTCAGGCTGTAGATGATGGGGTTCAGCAGGGGGGTCACCAACGTGTAAAACACGGCGGCCACCTTGTCTAGGCCATTGTGGCTGGTGCTGGGCTGCAGGTACATGAAGAACCCTGTCCCATAGAACAAGGAGAGGACCATCAGGTGGGAGGCGCATGTGTTGAAGGCTTTGGACCTGCTCTGCACCGAGCGCATCCTCAGAACGGCGGAGAGGATGTACAGGTACGAGATCAAGATGATTCCGCTGGTGCTAATCCCGTTTAGGCTAACAAAGGCAAAGATGACCTTCTCCCTAAGAAACCTGTCGGAGCAGGAGAGCTTCAGCAAGGGACCGATGTCGCAGAAGAAATGGTTGATTACGTTGGAATTGCAGAAAGATCCCCCAAATGTGCAGCCGGTGTATATCGCTGCATAAAGAAAGCCAAGGAGGTAGGAAGTTGAGACCAGCCAGACGCAGACCGTCTTGGGCAACATGACCACGTACCGCAGCGGGCTGCAGAGAGCAGCATAGCGGTCGTATGCCATTATGGCCAAAAGGTAGCATTCCACAATCCCGAAGAAAACGAAGCTGTAAAGTTGTGCCACGCAGCCGGCGAAGGAAATGTCTTTGTTCCTCGAGATGAAGGACACCAGCATGTGGGGCATGATGACCGTGGAGTAACAAGCATCAGTAAAGGACAAATGGTGGAGGAAGAAGTACATGGGGGTGTTGTGCAAGTGCGGGTCGGTCCTAACCAGGGTCATCATGCCAATGTTCCCCAAGAGAGTGCACACATAAATGAATAGAAACACCCCAAAGAGCAGGAGCTGAACGTCTGGGCTCTCGGCAAGTCCCAGGAGGACAAATTTATTAATTGTGTGGTTAGAGCTCATAAACATTTTCTTCCCTTACTTGTACCTATGATAAAAAGAGGATATGAAAAAATAAAAGAAGAAAAAATTAGACCGCTTCCTCCTTACACTTCTCTGGTTTAAAAGGTTCCTTTGATAAATGAATATTTGCTGATTACACTAAGTTTTCTATTGGAAAAAAAAGCAGCTTTGTCCAAAGCAAGTATTCCTATGGAAAACACCGACTCTATGAAATAGTATTTCACCACAAGTGCAAACAAACCATATGCCATTAGAGATGTGGGTATCTGTATGTCCATATGTCATGTACAGTACAGCTATGGCTTTTGGAAGACAATACCATTACATTCACCAATGTCTTACTAAAAAAATTAGACCTGATTACCTTTTCACTGAAAGTTTTTAAAAAGGCATTACAGAAAACATAAGTTTGGCAAATGTCTGATGATGCTAAATATTCATCCAAACAGCTGCTTTTAAGAATTATATTCCAGTTAGCCTTTCTGTGGACTTTTCTGCAAAAAATGCCGTGCTTGAAAAATCAAAGCATTTACACCCTGTTGCTCATGTTAATGAAATACTCATTTTACAGGAAAAAAAGACATTGATCTCCCCTATTTTAGGCACTGCTCTGAGGCGTCTGTCCTCTCCGTTATCTAAAGAATAAAGCCAGGTAAGGCATCTAAAGCTTAATAACGCAGATGTTACCTGCTGAGGCAAAAGGAAGAAAAATATCAAAATGAGAAAACACACAGTTTCACTTTTGGACCATATTTCACTCCAAACAATCACCAGTTTAACTGCCACATTTCTGTATATTCTGGTACATTTTCTAAACCCAAATTGTATATGCTTTTTGTTTTTCAGTTGAGGCACTTAGAAAAGAACAGGGAGTGAGTTGAAGCAATCCAAATGTCTTTTTTTTTTTCCCATGATACTTAAAACTATGGATTTATTCCAGCATGTGTGTTTTCAGAGTTAAGAAAAGAATCCGATCTTTATTCCCTTTCAGTTTGAAAGAAATTTGTTTCAGAAGACACCTCAGAGGAACCTTGTAAACATAAAAAACATAAACCTGGAGGAAGAGAAAGTCACAGTCCCAGTGAAATCACAGATTACACAACATTAATGACCTCCAGACATCTTCCCTTGGTTTTTAATTATTATTCCAGTTTTCAAATCACATTTATCAAATTATTATATATCATTTACAATGGATAAAATTCACATTGGTGAATCTGTGATTTATACCTTTATGAGCTCCAGCACGCTGAAACATCCTAAACCCACAGATATTAAGTTAAGATGCTTACTTGAAAACAGAGTTAATTTAAAAATGTGCTGATTCCAAAGGCTGATTTGTTAATGACTATATATTTGAAATGTTGCATTTCCTTATAGCAAAATAAGACTCATCCTTACTTAACATTTGCATAAATCAGTTCATCTTGCTTTAAGCTTCCTAAGTAAAAGAAAAACAATTTGCACAAGCCATTACTCACTCTTATTATAAAGAAAACCTGCTTTGGTAAGGCTGTTTTCCGACAGACCCCAAAAAAAGAGGACACGAGGATGTGAAGAAGAAAACTCACTGCCTAAACACAGCCTTGGTGTTAGGGCTCCTCCTGAGCCTTTGCTGCTATCGAGTGATGGGAGCCAAGGGTTTATCCTGAATGCAGAGGAGAACATCTATGCATCTGCTTAACCTCTACTAACCACCTGATGTGGAGAGAGACATGCTCCTTCCCAGGCTCCAATAGGTTGTGGGTGATGGGGCTATAAATATGGTCCCTTGTGGACTCCTGGGAGAAAGCCCCAAGGTTTCCTTGTGGCAGGGTTTACCACAGGAAAAGAAGAAAGAAAAAAGAAAAAGAAGAAAGAAGAAGAGGAAGAAAATGAAAGAGAAAAAGAAGAAAAAGAGAAAGAGGAAGAAGAAGAAGAGGAAAAAGAAGAAGAAGAGGAAAAAGAAGAGGAAAAAGAAGAAGAGAAAGAGAAGAAGAAGAAGAAGAAGAATGGGTGAAATGCAATTCTGAAAGCCATTGTGCTGTTTTGGGTATCAGAAAGACATCACATGTGGATGAGCCATTGCTGAGCAGAGATACACAGTGGCAGTGATGACCAGCTTGTGTGAAGCTTCTGAGATACTTGTGGACCATGCAAAGGTTTGGGTCTGACCTTGGGGACAGAATGAAAATGTGTTTAGAGACATTTCCGATCTTTCAGAGGAGCCCCATATGGTTCATAAAGCACAACCGGCTCCACCTCTGGAGCTGCTGGTGTCTCTCTGTGAACACTGGTCAGAACAATTTTCCAGCAAGGGTGGGATTAGCCACATTTAGGTACCTATGGGACAGATGTCCACACCTGAACTGGTGACTCTGGGCTTCCACTGTATTCAATGGTGAGAAATGGGCATTTTCAGACAGTGATTAATCTCTCCCAGAGTGAACTAATAGGCTTTAATGGCCGTGACCAGCCTCAGCTGGGGCCTCCATCCCCACCCTCTGCCCATTTGCCCATCAGCTCTATTTAAGCTCAGCCCAGGGAGCCTCTTCTTCTTGGGTTATGCTAGAGGAGTGCTGGTTTCAAGTTTAGCAATGGGTGTTCACACCTATGGACTCCTTTCATCCCCACCTTTACCTGATCATGGACCTGCCTATCGATTGCTGGACCTGACCCTGACCAGGGGATTGACTTGGCTTGACCTTGGACCTGCCTCATCATTGCCAACTTGCCTGATGGTCTGGAGTCTTGGCTGGATTTGGCCCAGGTCTCTGGGTCTACCCTACTTGCCTTGCTCAGGTACTGTGAGATGGTTCCTTGAACACCATGGTGTCCCCCTTGGCTCCATTTAAAGAGATTAAAGAGGACAACTCCCTGTGGCACTCCCCGGCCTCCAGGTACAACCCACCACCCTCTGCACCCAACGCCCCAGCCAGTGTTTGCTCCTCTGCCAGTCGCTCCCCATCCAGACCCTGTCCCTACATGGGAGATAATATTCTCAGTGAGGGAAACAGAGTAATAAATTTAACATTATATTTAAGTATTATTCTCTCTGGTCCTTAGTACCTCTGGCATTTCCTAATTTGATATTAGAACTATGGTCTCCAGTGGGTTGGCAACATCTTGTTTTGGAAATGGGTAGGGTATTCTTTGTGATTTTCCAGGCTTTGTAAATATTGGTAAATTTTTCCAGTGTTTCCATAGCTACAAGATGCTGGGATGTTGTCTCTAGGAGATGCTGTTTCTCCATAACCTCACAGCAGTTTCTGATCTTGGTGCATTCTGGCTCCCAGAAGACAACCCGTCTCAAGGGTTGAGGAGGTAATCGCTCTGGACCTCTAACTCTTGCAATCACTAAGGGAACTGTCCAATTATATCTGAAGGGGAGAAAAAGCGAGTGTGATCGACACAGGGTGATGTGCCCAAGGAGGCTGTTGGCAGCTTATCCCAACCATTGAAGCTGGAAAGCAATAAATAGTGAAGACAAGAGCCTCTGGGAGACGCAGCCATACATGGACATCCAACACCATGTAGAATTAAAAAACAGGAGAAGAAAAGGAAACTCGCAATAAATTTGCTTCCCCAAAGCTCTGATTTATAAACCAAACTAGAAGGTGGAAAACCAATATTTTTAAGTCACTGAAGATTCTGTGCAATAGAATCACGCAGATGGGTAAGAAAGATCTGGTTAGAGGCGATGCCAAAGAAATGTAGCACTGATTGTCACAAGAGCAAAAATTGCCATTTCTCTTTGAAATATCTTGAAAATATATCCTGGCCTAGTGGTAAGAGTTATACTGGGGCAAATATACATATGTGTGTGGAAGAAATCTTTAGTATGTCTTATATGTTTACCCTCTCCCCAGCAACAATCCTTTTTGGGGACGTATTAATTATTTTATCCTATTTATGAGATGAGCACACAGACTTTCAAGTGAATTCAATGGGATGTTGTCTGATTTTCTCTTGTTATTTTTTCCGGTTTTTCCTCAGAAATAAAAAGGTGCAAATTCTGTCAGCCGTGGAGAAACTAAGGACAAAAGCAGTTCAGACTGAAAAAGGCTGGATCTTTCATGGGAAACCAGAAGAGGTGGCATCTCAGCTGGATGGAGGTGGAATCAGTGGCAAGTGGGAGCCCAGGGCAGTGAGAGTGAGTCTTTCGGGGTCAAGCAGAGAACTGGATTAGGGAATTAAAAAGAAACTGAAGCCTAATCCAGCCTGGCATGAAGGCAAACAGAGCCTTTCTTATAGAAAAAGGGGAACTACACTTAAACTGCTCTCAAATATCTGCGTTTGGGACATAGTTACATTACAGCTTTTTTTCTAAAAGGAAATTTGACTTTCTAACACTAGTTTGGCATGTTAATCAGTTGCTTCAAAATACTTGGGAAGTTATCATTTGCTTAAAATGTACGTTAAATGATAGAAATAAAGGGAAAAGCACAATTTTTAGCACGTCAACAGCTAAACTGGAAGATACTGGAAAGGGAAGATATATGCATATGTCCTTCTGTCCATGTATTTATTCTCATGAGATGAGAGCAGTTATTGAAATGCAGTTTATTCCTCAAAGTGGCCACTAACTTAGCAATCACTTATTAGAGAAACCATAAAATCATATTATTTTTGTTTCTGAGCACTTAGAATAAGAAACCCCGAGTGACAAATTCCAACCTTGAGTTACCAGGGATAATAAAAAGAGTCTCTGGGACATCATCAACCTGAACGGCAGAGTGAACACTGATATTCCTCCAGCTTGTGTGTTAGCAGCACAAATGCTAACGAATGTGAGCTGCTCTTCCCTTAATGTCCAATAAACTGCAGACAGATGGAAACGATGCACATAGTGAAGACCATGGTGATGTCTGAGGGAAAACTTTGTTAGATTTAGACTTCTTTCCTTGAAATCAGAATATGAAGGTAGGGGATAAGCTGGTTTTAACCAAGAAAATCTTGGTTTAGGGTGGTAGATGTGGATCCCTGCATGGCCAGGTCGTTGTGGACCAGCTGAGCATCCTGCCAGGGTATCTGGCAGTGTTTCATTAGGAAATGCCCTCATTATCTACAGAGCACGGGATTAAAACCCACTAATAATTAAGGGATAAAGTCAGCATAATTGATCTCATGGAAATCACCTCCCTGCCTGTGAGCTGTGAGTCTCTTGCACACTAATGGCTTGGGAAAACTGGACTACGGTGACAGAGTTTGTTTTCAAGGGGTTCACAGTTCGCCCCAACCTCCAGGTTACCCTCTTTGTGGTTTTCCTGCTCGTCTATGCCATCACCGTGGTGGGAAACCTTGGCGTCATTGCTGTTGTCTGGCTCGATCCCCAGCTTCAATCCCCCATGTACTTCTTTCTCAGCAACTTGTCCTTCTTGGATCTGTGCTACTCCTCAGTTGTGACACCCAAAATGCTGCTGACCCTCTCATCAGAGAGGAAGACTGTTTCTTTTGCTGGCTGCTTTGTACAGCTGCATTTCTACGTTGCTTTTGTAGTTGTGGAGAGTTATCTCCTGGCCGTGATGGCCTACGATCGCTATGTCGCCATCTCCAACCCCCTGCTCTACCCCATCGTCATGTCCCAGAAGGTCTGTGTTTCCCTCTTGGCTGGGTGCTATGTGGTTGGGTTTTTTAATTCGGTCATGTTCACAGGGTTTGTGCTCAGAGTGTCCTTCTGCGGCCCCAAAGTCATCGACCACTTCTTCTGCGATGGGCCACGGCTGTCAAAACTGGCGTGCTCTGATACGCGCCTCAACCAAGTGCTGTTACTTGCTTTCGGGGGCTTCAACGAGGTCACCACCATATCAGTCATCCTCATTTCCTATGGCCGCATCCTATTCATCATCCTGAGGATGGGCTCTGTGCCGGACCAGCACAAAGCTTTTGGCACCTGTGCATCCCACCTGATGGTTGTCACCATCTTCTATGGGACCCTTCTCTTCATGTACTCTGCGGCCCAGCTCCAGCTACTCCCTGGGCAGGGACAAAGTCGTTTCTGCCTTTTACGCAGTGGTGACCCCTATGTTGAACCCCTTCATCTACAGCCTGAGGAACCAGGAGATGAAGAGTGCTCTGAAGAGAGCAGTGGGGAGACTAGTTATTTCCCTGCTAAAGTGGTAAATGGTTTGACACTTAGGCAGTGGTGGGAGTGGGGTCTGTGTTTTCAGATCTTTCTTGAAATTGGAGAGAATCCGTGATAATCCTTCTGTATTTCATTGTCCATTTCATAGTCTGGCTCTGTTGATATGGGATTAATTTGTTATACATTCGCCTCTAGATAGTGCATTTCATAACAGGAGAAATACATGCTCATTGAAGAACCCACCAAAGGTTAATTTGTGAGGAAATGTCCTAAAATGTCCAGATTGTTTCTGAATATTTGGCGGCAAGCATGTGCTGGGTTTTCTCCTGGACCTGCCATTCCTTGGGCAGCCCCAAGCCACCTCTTTCTTGAAGGTAAATACGATGACAAGGCTCAGCCTTGTGAAAATAGCACATTTGTGAGATTTCTGCTGAGGACTCGGACCGTTTTCTTCTCAGCTGTCTTTGGCCTGAGCCTACTAGTAGTCACCTTCTCCTCCAGTTTGGACATCATTCATTGAGGTGGACTAGATCTCCACCGAGGGCTGAACCTCTTCCAGCCATGAGATGGGATCTACAGATTTAAGGTGAATTTCAGTGCTTCCCGGTAACCCCATGAATGATGGGAACATGCAGGAGAACTCACGGAGCAGACCAAGAAGGCTGGGATGGGAGAGGAGGAAATGTTTCCCTAAAGCTGCAGGAAACGGGAAAATTGAGAGGACCTTCTCTGAATCCTCTTCCACCATCACCCCTCAAAGAATGTTCAAAGTTATTTTAAAAACTTCCTACTGCACTTTAATCCTTCAAAGTGCTTTTTATAGTGAATAAATACTTCAAATGATTTTGTTAACACGCAACATTAAGTATTGGACAGTGACAGTTCCTAAATGTAGACTTCAGTGGGATTTTTCAGTACATACGTTCAAAGTTAAGGATGTACAGTAAAGCCATGGTGCATTAGTTGCAATAAAACCACTATTTCTAATTTTTCCTCTATTTTTCTCAAAGCATGTAGTTATCTGTATCTGAAAGACCATTAGTTGTGGGATTTTAGTGGCCAAATTAAAAGTTTAATGGGTAAACAGTAAAACTGATCTTAGTCTTCCACCCTAGAAGGAGCAAAAGACAGTGATTCTTGTTAAAATTAACATAGGAAATGGCTCGGGTGAACCATGGTGCATGAAGATATAGGGTGCTGCATTATATGTATGTGTATATGCATGCATGCATTGTATGGACAACAGGTTGCCCATGAGCCAGCAATGTGCCCTTGTGGCCAAGAAGGCCAATGGCATCCTGGGGGGCATCAAGAAGAGCGTGGCCAGCAGGTGGAGGGAGGTCATCCTCCCGCTCTGCTCTGCCCTGGGGAGGCCACAGCTGGAGTGCTGTGTCCAGTTCTGGGCTCCCCGGGTCAAGAAGGACAGGGAACTGCTGGAGAGGGGACAGCAAAGGGCTACCAAGATGCTGAGGGGACTGGAACAGCTCTCTTATGAAAAAAGGCTGAGGAATTTGGGTCTCTTCGGTCTGGAAAAAAGACGACTGAGGGAGGATCTTATCAACGCTTATAAATCCTGACAGGGTGGGTGTCAGGAGGATGGGGCCAGGCTCTTCTCAGTGGTGCCCAGGGACAGGACAAGGGGTAACGGGCACAAACTTGACCATGGGAAGTTCCATCTCAACACGAGGAGGAACTTCTTTCCTGTGAGGGTGGCAGAGCCCTGGCCCAGGCTGCCCAGAGAGGTGGTGGAGTCTCCGTCTCTGGAGACATTCAAACCCGCCTGGACGCGTTCCTGTGCCACCTGCTCTGGGTGACCCTGCTCTGGCAGGGGGCTGGATGGGATCATCTCCAGAGGTCCCTTCCAACCCCTGCCAGTCTGTGATTCTGTGAGATATATGTGTATATATATATACACACACACGTTAATGTAGCATGACTGACATGTTTCACTTCAAGACATCTGAATTTAGGGCGGTTGAAACCCACCCAGCCTATGGGTCATGTCACTTCCATATGTCAGATTCCAGTTTATGTACTATTTTCATGGTTTATTTTCCATTTCTACCTGCATTGTAAGAGGAAAATTAAAAGGCCCAAACCACCCTTAGATGCAGCAATACATGACATAGTGCATAAGTAATACAGGGGAGATGAAGAATTTAGTGAGAAACACACTTAGTTATGTGATAACAACTTCTACAAGTTGTTTTTTCTTCTTTGTCATTCTTTTGCCAGCAGCAAGAGAAGTTTGTTTTGGCACTAACTGATATACATGTTTTTGTTTCCCTTTTCAAGAAGGAGGGGGGTGTTTGAAGCTCCAGGATTGGTAATAAAGTGGGAACAAATGTGTCTCAACAGTGAAAGTGTTGACACAGAAACTCCCCAAAATTTAAACTCTGCTGTTAAAATATTGTCATTTGTAGAGCTACACCCAACCCAAACACCCATCTGGGGGCAGCACAGCTGTCTGCCATTGCTCTTCTCTGCCAATATTTGGGTTTGCTGGTGCAGGTACTGGTCTGTTGCTGGTCTGTCTCTGGTGCCGTTGAAGGTTTCCTACTGGCCTCCAGCTGCTCCTCCAGAAGCTCAGGGGTTCCTGTAAGTCCTGTAGCTTTGCTGCCAGAACCATCAGGGGGGTTGGACTAGATGACCTTTAAAGGTCCCTTCCAACCCAACACATTCTATGATTCCTTTGGCCAACTGAATCACACTGTTGGAGTTCAGACTGGAAGAGAAGCTGGGACACCTATAGCTCCTCTGTAGCTCCATATGTCAAGTTGCCAAGGTCCCTCAAGCTGCATCAGCGGAGGTTTAGACTGGATATTAGGAAAAATTTTTACACTGAAAGGGTTATTAAGCATTGGAACAGGGTGCCCAGGGAAGGGGTTGAGTCCCCATCCCTGGAGGTATTTAAAAGATGAGTAGACGTGGTGCTTAGAGATATGGTTTAGTGATGTTTTTTGTCAGAGTTAGGTTGATGGTTGGACTCAATGATCTGAAAGATCCCTTCCAACCTCGACAATTCTATGATTCTATGTCGTGCTGACCTGGAGCAAGGCCCAAACCCATGCCCTGTGTCCATCTCTCAGCCAGTCCTCTAGGCTCTCAGTAATACTGGTGGAGAACTTGTCTGTTCATGAGACCATGGGTCTCCTTTGAACGTGGCAAATCCTCCTCCAGGCTACACTGAGTCTATCGATCCATCTCATTCCACCTGAGATACCATAGGACGTATGGACACAGGTCTGGCACAAGACGTCGGGAGGCTTGTGCCCTTTAGGGGAGCAGGAGAGATGTATGGTGGGTCTCAGACAGTCCTGGACACCCATGTCTGAACAGCTCAACCACCACCTTCATTTCTACAGACTGCAAAGACAGCCCAGGCAGTTGGCTCATATGTCTATGCTTAGTGTTGACAACAGATAGGTGAATAAATCCCATCTATGGGCCAAAATATGATCCGAATATGAACTGCTATTTATATGGTGACTCTCTCCATGCTGTCAGTTTAATCTAAAAGCATCGACTTCTGTTATTTAACAGGAAAAATCAGCTGTACTGAAAGAAATAGTGTGAATTGTAAAGCTCCTGGAAATATTCCAGACACTGAAAGAAGCTGGTATCTATTGAGTGTGTTGAGCAGAGACGATCTATGCTGAAATTACCATGAATGTGTTATCAATATTCTTTGCAGAAAGAGCTGGATTAGCATCATTCAAAATAGGCTGAGATGAGATGGATTTGATCTCGCAGTAGAGGTGGAGCAACAAAATGACCTGGATCTCTGCTAAAGGGAGGGAAAAACGGGCAGCTCAGATATTCCTGGAAATATTTGGAGCATAGAAAAATAAAATAAAATATTAATGGACTGTCTGTCAATCATGTTCTGACAGGTGGGTCCTGTATTGACCTCCCTCTTCTTACCCATCAGTAGTCTGGAAGCCTTTCAGGCTCATTCATCGCCTGGAGGCTTGGGCCAGCCTTCATCTCCTGTAATCCCAGCCATCTGCTCCAGGCACCCATCCAGAGCTAATTACCACAGCCTAAGCTGCTTGGAATAGTGATTTAAGGTACTTGGAGTAAATTGCCCTTTGGATGCACCTTCTCACACCCTCCTTGATTTTTAGAGGGGCCTGCGAAGAATAATTTGGGCTCATTTGGATTCTGTCCCTTGAGGCTGCCAAGTGTCACAGCAGGTTATTGATATTTGTGACAATAATTAGCCCGGGGTTGTGCATAGCTAAGCCTTTATTAGCAGTTTAGGCTGTTGTGACTCTCCTGGATTCTTGTTAAGGAGCCAGCAGCATACAATCAAGATTCACTTCTCTTGGAGACCTGAGCTGTAGCCAAAGCCCTGACCAACCCTTGCTCCCCGAGGAGGGATGCCCGTTGTCCACAAAGACCTGCAGAGAGAGGTATAAAAGCAACACGTTGCTGCGAGTGAAGCGCTCCATCCGACGAAAATATGCAGGAGGCTCTCAAAGGCTCAGGAGAGACGTTCTTGTTCGTCTGGAAGCGAGGAGGATGGCTCCAAGGGTTAGTCCCCCAGATTTACTGCGCAGACACCCTGAGCCTGTAGTGCCACCCAAGGTGGCCGAGACCTTGCAGCTGGTAAGAGGTGACCCCCATCCACAGGTAGGTGTGACCCCGAAAGGTCTTGGTGGGTTCTGCTGGGACTACACCCTGCTCCACTTCAGCAACGTTACCTTTGGGGAAGCTGCTCTGATTTATACCAGGTTTGCTCCTCTGGGTTGGTTAAAGGATGTGAAATATTTCTGCTGGGATCCACTCCAGTATTTTGAATTCAAAAGATCAGAAATCATGGTGCTTATGGTATGTTTAAGGAGCCTGGGAGAAGAAGAGAGGAGAATGCTCTCAAGGACAGATTAACCCACCCACTGACCCTGAAATAAAGTGATATTCACCTTAAAGAATAAAAAATAGGTCTATAAAGAAATATTCAGCTGATGGAGAATGGTTCTTCAATGAGTCTTCTGATCCTGGCGCTCATCTGGTGGGGTAAGGCTTTGATTCTCATCTTTAACCCTGTAAAAAATGAATTGTTTTATTCTGAACCTTCCAGTCATCAGGGACAGAAACCTGTTTTTTCATTGGGGTGAACAGCTTAACCAGGAGCTTAAAATTAGAGTTAAACTGTAGCTGAGTGATTTTTTTTGGCTCAGCACTGCTCCGTGGTCTCATCCATGGCGTTGACTCCTCTGCCAGCTGAAGGGAGAGGCCGGAGTGCCCTAGCCACCAGGATGCCACACTGTGCCACCATCAGGCTCCCTCTTGGAAGGTTTTCCTCCTCAGCTGGCATCTTAAACCAGAGATTTCTTAGTCTGGCTCTTTTTTTGCCCCTTGACCATTCCCCTCCCTCATGCCTTCTGACGATGCCCTCGCCATACCTTGCGTTCACATGGAGATGAGGTGCAATTCGCAGTCGGATGCTGCCGTTTGGGCACCCTGGGGAGGGCACCAGGTGTGATTTTTATATTCCAGGACATCGTGGATCCCACTTTGGTCTGGGCTTAGTCATCGCATTACAGCTGGTTCATGCTCATGAACACTCACAGCTGCCTCCTGGTGCTTAAATCACCTCCATACACTGGGTTTCATCTCCCAGTCCACTTCTGGAAATACAAGGCATGACTAAAGTCATCGGCACGCCGTGGCGGTTCGTGGTCCCTGCTGCGGGCTGCGGCAGCACGGCGAGGGATGCGATGGGATGGCTCATTGAAAGGCTGATCCATCATTTGTGAAACCCACATAAACCCTTTATGCAGGGACCCCAACCCTTTGCTCTGAATGCCATGGGGAAATCAAGACGGATTTTATGGTGTTCAGTCTCTCAATCGTATATTCTCTAAATCATACAGAGGAAATGTTTGATGCTTACCCCAGTTCGAAATAACAGCTTCGGACCCAAATTTCGCTCATGGTCCCCTTGCTTTCATCTCCCCAAGGTTTCTGAGGCTGTGATATTAAACTCCTCATGTCCTGAATGAGTTTTAGGATCATGCAAAACTCCCTTCCTCTCTCCTTGCCCACCTCCCAGCAAATTAAAGGTTTTTTTCTTCACTGCAGTGTCTTTTCCCAAACCAATGAAAGCAAGCTAGACTATTTTTACATTTAATCCAAACTATTACAATTATAAGCAGAGCTCTTTGGTTCTGGGCACCTTATGAATGATTTGAAATGGGAAGGAAGGGAAAAAAATGGGGAGAAAAACTTAATCACGGGAGGTCAAGGGCAGAGCTGTTGGTTTGGTCTGTCACCTGCATCCCTATCTGCTGCTGTATCCATCGATCTCGTCAAACCGTAGGTACCAAACTGGGACTCTGAGATACAAGTGAACCTGCCCGAAGGTCTGCCCACAGCCAGAAAGCCAGAGATCCTCGGCAGTGACTCGCTGCAGGTGGGGAAGGTGTTTGGGAAAGCTGGGATGCCCTCCCTTCAGAAGGAATCTCCTCTTCCCTTAGACCGTGAAGGAGGACAAGCTCAGAGCAGATGGCTACAGCGCAGTCAATCCCACTTGAGCTCCCTAGAAACGCGTGGCCTGGGTACACAGGGTGTAAATTATCAATTTATCCCATTTCAGTTCAAATAAATAAAGGCACGGTTTCCACTCTCCTATATTTTCAGGTTCTCTCCTTCCTCGGTAGACAGGAAGCCCTGAATGGCAGAGCAGAATCACACCTCGGTGGCAGAGTTCGTTCTCGAGGGTCTGAGTGACCAAGCAGAGATGAAGGTGGCCCTCTTTGTGCTGTTGCTGCTTGTCTACACCATCACCCTTTTGGGCAACGCGGGGATAATCGTAGTCATCCAAGGTGACCCACGGCTCCACACATCCATGTACTTCTTCCTTGGCAGCCTCTCCATTGTTGACATTTGCTTCTCCTCTGTGATTGCCCCCAGGACCTTGGTGAACTTTCTGTCAGAGAGGAAGACCATTTCCTTCGCTGGCTGCATGGGCCAAGCCTTCTTCTACATCGTGTTTGTGACGACTGAGTGTTTCCTGCTGGCCGTCATGGCGTACGACCGGTACGTGGCCATCTGTAACCCCCTGCTCTACTCCTCTGTTATGACTCGGAGGTTGTGCATGTGGCTGGTGGTGGGGTCCTACATCGGAGGTGTCCTGAACTCCATCATACAGATGACCTTCATCATCAGGCTGCCCTTCTGCAGCTCCAATGTCATCAACCACTTCTTCTGCGATGTTCCTCCCCTCCTGGCTCTGTCCTGTGCCAGCACCTACATCAGTGAGATGATCCTCTTCTCCTTGGCTGGCATTATTGAGCTCAGCACCATCTCCACCATCCTGGTCTCCTACATCTTCATCTCCTTTGCCATCCTGAGGATCCGCTCAGCTGAAGGCAGGAAAAAAGCCTTCTCAACCTGCGCATCCCACCTGACAGCGGTGACCATGTTGTATGGGACGACAATCTTCATGTATTTACGCCCCAGCTCTAGCTACTCCCTGAACACCGACAAAGTGGTCTCCGTCTTCTACACGGTGGTGATCCCCATGCTGAACCCCTTCCCTCTGCCTGAGGAACCAGGAGGTGAAGGATGCTCTGAGGAGAACAGCAGAAAGAATCACAGTCAGGCTCTGAACCCTCCTCAATAAAACCTGATACGGGATTTCTCTCAGAGGCTGTGGAGCCTCCACCATGGAGACATTCAGAAGTTGCCTGGAGGAGACCAGGAGCAACCTGATGTTGCTGTGAAGTCAGCCCCGCTTTGAGTGGGACGTAATAATTTTTGATCAGAAAGGACATTTAGGAGCTCTCTGGTCCTACGATCACCAGGTTGTGCACATATATACATAAGTGTGTGTGTATAAAAATACAATATTAAATGTATATTATACTATGTATTTATATATAATGCAATATTTTCTTGTGTTAAATGTGTTACTGATTTTTCTTGTCACTCCCTAGCCTCAACATAGCTGAAATACCTGCTCAGTAAGCGAAGGGATAGGGGACATGCCGTTTTTACAGTTATTCATAGAAAAATGGCTATACCGGAGAAATGCCAAATAATTTCCTGGGCAGCAATGGGCATTTGGGCTCTCAATGATTTATGGGCTGGGCCGGGGAGGCAGCTCCTGTGAAAAGCTCTTTTTAGGAAAGACAAGATCTAAATGGATAAACTTTGACATTTTAATGCAGTTAGGGGGTAACGGCATATGGTGCATAAGCCAAGTGAATGAAATATAAATTCTTAAATAGCTCTGTCTTTGAAACCAGGCTGCTGAGTTAAATTGCAGGGTTAAATTAATCTTCGTCACTTCTTTTTAGGCAAACACAGAACTTTGTCCTTTCATTTCCCCCCCCCCGCCCCCCACACACAATTGCTGCCTTTCAAAGCCTTGAAACAAAGCTCTAATTAGTTTTCTAATTTATGCCCGCAGCGGTTTGTTAAAAACAAAGACAATAATATCGTCAGTAGAGTTGGCATCCAGAGATTTGCGCTTTGGCGTGAAGCAGTGGGAAAAGGAATTAAAAGGAGAAAAAAAAAGAAAGAAAAAAATTGCACAAACACCCTGAAACAGAAAAAAATAATGAGGGTAATAAAAATAACAAGTCTTTATTTCTTATGCAAGAAGCAACTCCTGCCAGAAATTGCAGCTCCCCCTTTTCCCCATATTCTGGTCAGAAACTTGTGGATGCTGTGAAAATGCAGTGCCACCAGGGGGAAGAGTAACCACAATATTTTCACCACCACCCCCCACCCCGGCCCCTGAAAACTTTGATATTTCTTTAGCATTTCATCACTCGCAGGTAAGAGATGTTCCTGCAACAGCGTCTTAACAAGATCCTCTGGGAGGGCACTGGGAGACGATGGGCTGGGACGGGGGAGGCTTGGCTGGGTCCTGGGTGAGGATTTTCCATCCACCCGCACTTGAGCTGAGCTGTATTGCCAGAAATAATCTCTGACACAGCAAAAAATAACCCAAACAGCGATGTCACCCCAGACGGCAACTAAGACTTCAATTTTTTATTATTATTTTTTGATGCTAAAGGCTGACGCTGACTCTTCCTGTTGCTGGGCACGATGGTGTACAGATATCCCTCTTCTTTAGATGCCTCTTTCCTTCTCAAAAGTTGCATTTCATCTACTTCCAAATAAAATCCAGGCCTGTTTATACGTGAACGACTTAATTTTGTTCCCTCTGTCTATCTTTGTGCTCTCTTGCCAGCCACAAGAGATGTGAAAAGGCCATAACAGAATTTCCGATATCAAAAGGGAGCGATGGAAGGGGAAACGCTAAATAAGCAGCCTGAAAAATACCGATGGGGATTTCTTATCCATCGTCACCACCTATTGGTCATCGTTGGAAATATCTGCTCCTTTCTATTTTAGAGAAAAACTTTTTTTTATGTGCTACTGAGCCTTGGGCGGCTAAATGGCTTGTCCTTGTTCAGGAAACCGGGCAATAGCGTATAAATAAACCAAGACCATCATCTCGCCGCTACAGTCGGCTGGGCCCATTTAGAGCATATATTTTCTCGGCATCAGCTCCTGAGCCTGTGAAAAATGAAAGGGCAACGTCGGGTGTTTGAACAAGCTTCTGACCAACTTCCCCTCGCATTTAGAAATGATGCTTTAATCTGCTTTTTTTTTTTTTCTTTTTTTCTTAACGCAATTCTTGGGTGAGGCTTCAGGTTGTATGAAATCTAGATTATTGAGTTCGCTCTATGAATTATTTTATTCTCAAATGGGCTGGGCTAACCATACACGACTTGAAGCGATAATTTTAAATTATCAGTATTTTAAATTATTACCTCCTCCATCACTCGTTTCCTAGAGCTCACTCTCAGGCAGGATCCCTACAGCACATCTTCACTCCTGAAAAAGCTATCCCGGATTTTACAATAAAGGGAAATTAAAATATATAGAGAGCGCGGAACTTTTATCCCATGTAGGCGAAAAATTAAATTTTTGGTTGTGAATTATGTAAATCACATCCGTCATTACCTAAATAATCCCAGGTGAGCAGCTGCCCTCAGTGCTCTTGGGTGGTGAATTAACTGAATGAGGCTCCCTATATAATTACCCGGTTCCTGGGTGACTGTGGTGGATTCATCCTGGTGACCTTCATGTGGAAGACACCTACCCACCTTTCCCTATGGAACGCTGAGGGCTAGGTGGAAAAAAATAGAGTCATTCCCTGCTTTTGGAGCAGATGAAGAAATGACTTTTGTCCTTTCCTGGAAGGTAAGGTGCAGCCACCTCTCATTTTTGGGAGCCAAGTCTAGCTGGAGTTCCTGATTGAAAAATAAAGGCAGATACATCAAAATGAGAATTAAGGCT
>VYZM01009193.1:55802-76293 GCA_013398915.1 Dromas ardeola
CAAAAAAGAAAATAGTGCCTCCCCCCCCCCCCCCCCCTTCATTCTGAACATCAGCATAAACTGAAAAAAGGAAATGCTGGATTTCTCATCGTGTGCAGTCTATGCTGAAAGTGGAACGATTCCAAGAAGGTCTACGCTGGGAAAAACTGAGAGGTTTTGAATACAGTTATTGCAGATGGGGCAGGAATCCTTTCGGGGATTATTTTTTAGGATGTATAAAATAATAAAAGGCAACATTTTTTTAGTTGCCATTGTTCAAATAACACCTTCTGGGGTCATTAATTTTAAATACCCATCGGCTATAGCTTGACCTGGCAGTAGAGGGTCTTGGGACCCTTTGGGCTTGGTGGGGGCTGCCCCTCGCTTGGTCTGACACCCCCTCGGGGTTACGATGTTATTCTCCGACTCGTTTTACCCTCGGCTCTGTGAATACTGTGAAGGGCAAAGCTCTGGAAGCATGGGTAGACATTGCATGGGAGAAGACATGGCGTGCCTTTCCAGCTGGAGCGGGAAACCATCTTATTAACGAGGCTTTTCTGCATTCACTAGATAATTTGGGCTGTAGGACTCTTAAAACCCCAGCTAACCAAACTGAGTATTTTGCTCCATAGATCTGGCACCTTCCCTTGGTTCCCACGCCGAGATTTTGAGGATAACATCCACCATGCGAGCAGGATAATTGCTGTTTAACCAGGAGGACGCATTGGCTGTAGGGTCTCGGCAGCAGATGGTCTTTCTCCTATCCATAACATCATGAGTTAAATCTTGGAAAACGCTAACACCAGGCTGCTTGGTGAGTCCTAGGGCAACTTGTGGGAAGGTCTTGTACTGGCTTGCCCAAGAGATGCAAGATCTTCCCCAATTTGAGTAGGAAAGCAGGTGTCTCAAATGAAGATCATTTCCCCAGGAGGACAAGGATCAATATTCGGGGCTTTGCTGGCAGTTATTTAGCAGAGCATGGACCAGCCACCTGGCTGTCAGCATGAATAATATCTAACCCGAGGCAGCAAGGTATGGGTTTTTAATTTAATTTGTCTCCATTGCAGTCAGTGTCTTCCAGCTGGAGGGAGATGTGGTTCCTGGTGGGCAGCTCTCGTGCACGGCACAAGCCTTATCCACCTCCTGGGTTTCATGTCTACATCTTGGATGGCTCCACACAAGGTGGTTGGCTTGTCAAGTAAGAAAAAGTGAGGGTGAGCTGTAGTTAATTGTGAAATTCGGGTCAATTCTCCAACGGCAGTAGATGTCTGCATCCAGGCGGGTGGATGCTGCCTCTGGGGGAGGATGCAACTCCAGACCCAAACAGCTCGATTTTCATTATTTGTAACACGTCATCTAGCACTGGGCGAATGTCTCAGACTCCGCTTTGCCCCCGGCATCTCTACGTGGGCAGCCAAAAGCAGCTCGAAATCGCCATTAATAACACTGGGGGAGGAGACATGCTGCTCACAGGACATCTGAAATGAGATGTCTGGATCCAGAGGGGAACCTCACCGCTTCACCAAAGGGGTCATCAAATAATTATGACTTTTGAGGTTGGATCTGCTTGTCAGACACCAGGCAGCACGCGCTCTTGCTTTGCTCTCTGGTGTAACTCTGTCAAGCCATGATTAATGTCATCCAGGAAAAATCGATGTTTATTTATTCTGTCTGTCATAAAGTGTGATTTTTAGGAGCTGCTGATTTCCTTTGGGTGAGCAGAGAGTGCAAGGCTGAAGTTATCTTTTATCTCCAAGTTAGGCATCGCTTCTAAAGCAAAGCGAGGTGAGACAAATCCTGGCTCTTATTACTCCACCATCCTACACGAGGCAAAATTACGCTAAGGAAAGTTGCATTTTTCCAGTGCTTTCACCTGGAAGAGGTCTTCCCGGGATGCAGGGAACAGATCTTTATTCCTCATGTACTCACACTGGACTGGGAGCACTCAAAAGATGAGAAATAATTTCATTTCCCCAGCAGTTATTGTGAAAATCACGGACCGCTGTGTGTAAACGGCTTGAGAGAAACTGAGAAAGCTCTGCAATTTATTTATGCTTTATTCTGCTATGGTATTGTCCTCCTTCCTCGCCTTAAAATATCCGCCCACTTCCAAGGGGGCTGCTGGTGACTGTATGAGCTGAACGGGAGATCAGCCTCGGGAACTTGACTTCATCCGATCTCAAAGAGAATTTACCTTATATTGACTTAAATTGGGGTAACCGCTTGATAGATGAAAATTGGCATTCTTAACTTTATTGACAGATGCTATTAAGCATTTCCACTTGAAAGACATAAAGCAGCTGAACTGCTTATATATTCAATATGGTCGAAGGTAATTATACATTTGCGTCTGAGTTTGTTCTCCTGGGCTTCACAAACCGAGAAGACCTGCAGGTGACGTGCTTTGTCTTATTCCTTGCCATCTATGTGGTCACCCTAATAGGAAATCTGGGAGTAATTACATTAATCCAAATCGATTCGTGCCTACGCACCCCCATGTACTTCTTCCTAAGCCACTTGTCTCTCCTGGACGTCTGCTACTCCTCCACCATCATCCCTCAAACCTTGCTGAATTTTTTAGCGGAGAAGAAGGTAATTTCCTTCGTTAGGTGTGCCACTCAGTTCTTCGCCTTTGCAACCTGTGCCACCACTGAGTGCTATGTGCTGGCTGCCATGGCTTATGATCGCTACGTGGCCGTTTGTAACCCCCTGCTCTACTCTGTGGTCATGTCTCAGAGGCTTTGCGTTGGGATGTTGACTGGTGCCTACTTAGCTGGTGTGATCAGCTCCACCATACACACGGTTTCCATATTTCGTCTCCCGTTTTGCCGGTCCAAGAGGATCAACCACTTCTTCTGTGATGGACCACCGCTGCTAGCCCTCTCCTGCTCTGACACCCATGTCAACGAGGCGATGCTTTCTGCCGTGGTGGGATTCAATGTGCTAAGCACCACAGTCTTCATCCTAATGTCCTACTTGTTGGTCCTCTCCACTGTCTTGAGGCTTCGCTCCACGGCTGGTCGGCACAAAGCCTTCTCCACCTGTGCCTCTCACTTGTTCTCCATCGCTTTGTACTACGGCAGCTCCCTCTTCATGTACTTGCGCCCCGGCTCCTTGGGGGGCAGACACTCCTTGGAGCATGACAAGGTGGGCTCCGTGCTGTACTCCATTGCAGTCCCCATGCTGAACCCGCTCATCTACAGCCTAAGAAACACAGACATGAAGAACGCCATGAGGAAAGCAAAAGGCAGAGTCCTCTCCTCCTTGTCCATCCACGGTTCCTGGTCAGCTGAAAGGTGAGGGCTACCCTGCCATGGTGAGGAGGGTTAGATATGGCACCTTCAAGAAGCAGGGACTAAATGCACCTGCAAGCAGGACACCTGGAAAATACGTTTCTCCTTGAACCAAGGCTACGCATTGTGCAAGGAGGGACAGGGCTTTCCCCAGCTGTAGCCTGAGACTTGACCATGACCGTGTGGTGGGCAGAAAGTCGTCATCCACAGTAAATGTTATTTAAAAATGACTTAAAATAAACATTATTTATTATTTAAATATTGTGAAAAAAATAAATAATCAACTTAATTTCAGGCTTCAGAGAGCAAAAGAGGGACTGCAGGTGGTGGCTTTGACCTGCCAACATCAAACCAGGCAGTGTCTGATCCCTCATGTTTTACATTAATGAACGTCCTCTGGTGATGTTCCTGGGATTAGGAGGGTGTTAATTGAATTTTCCAGGAGTTTTAGGTCTACGCCACGAAGTGAGGTCATGTGAAATAACGCTGTGATGGTGTGTTGGTCATCAAAGCACTCATGGTAAATGGGGGCAAGTCATATTTGAGCCTCTGCTCTGCCAGGAATTTAATTAGGTATGTAAAAGGCCAGAGGGCGGGCGGGTGGGAGGACTTTAGGTCTTCCTTTGCCTCCAGCAGCCAAGGTGCTGGTGGTCTGGGGTCGCCTTACGATGGAGATGGAGCAAGTGCAGTACTGAGCTGTCTGCATGTGGGATTTCAAGCTCCGTTATTCACCTTGCGGTCACACACCCTACCCAAGCAGGTAGACTTAGTGGGTTATTTTGCCTTCTAAGTGCTTTTTTTTTTTAAAATAATCTTTAAATCTCTCTTTCTTTTGCCCTAAATTTGAGTGAGACTTATGTTTCCCCCTCTATTATGTTACTTTTCCCGCTTCACAAGCCTTGGTTTCAGCCCAGTACCGAATGGGGCAGAAAGAAATTAAAAAACATATGGAAATCCTTTTCTGCCCACCCCCAGTGCCTCTCCAGGACTAATAGTCTGGTGCCTTCCATCAGAAAAACAAATCTACATTAAAAACATCTAAAGCCATCCATATATTTCTCCATCTTGCTTCCCCGCACTTTCATAGCTCGGTATTCTCTTCCACCCGCCCCATCCTTGGTGTTTTGTCTGGGATGTCTGGGACAAAATTATCACTTAATATTTGTACTCAGGGTTTTATCATGTCTCTTCATGTAGCAGAAGCTTTCAGGAAACACTGGCATTCAGGATTCATCAGAACAAAACCGGTAAATCTGAATTAATTCTGTTATATCTTCAAAGCAGCGGTGTAAAATGATGCTTTGGAGCAAACTGTTGCGCAGTCACCAGTAAAGCGTTGGAAATAAATATTTGGAGAGGACTCCCCATGGCCACACTCAAACCATTCATACAGCAGACACTCTGTTAGGTTTGTTTCAGGGAAATTCTTGGCTGTGAGGGGGGTGAGCCCCTGGCCCAGGTTGCCCAGAGAAGCTGTGGCTGCCCCATCCCTGGAGGGGTTCAAGGCCAGGTTGGACGGGGCTTGGAGCAACCTGGGCTGGTGGGAGGTGTCCCTGCCCAGGGCAGGGGGTGGCACTGGGTGGCCTTTAAGGTCCCTTCCAACCCAAACCATTCTATCATCTGTTATTCTATGTTTTCATCATCCCTCAATGAAGCATTAACTCATCCATCAGGTCTCTGTGTTGGTAGCAATGGGCTTTTTTTTTCAATACGGAACTTTGTGATAGTTGGATAAATAAAAACCCAAACTTGTCCTTCTGTGAGACCAGGTGGTGGCACGGACAGGTCCCCCCAGGAGAGCTGCTCTGGAGGCGTTGTTGCAGCCAGAAAGGTTTGGGCGGGCAGGGAATTGAAAGGGGCTTTTGCTGAGCAGGTCAAAACAATTATCAACTGGAGGAAGGTCTTGAGGGAGAGCGGCTTGTGCAGACACCCGGGATAAAACCCATCTGCCAGCCAGCCCGGGCGACCTGCTCCCGAGCACCTCCCCTCCCAGCAGCGCTCCCACCCGTCGGATGGGCTTCTTGAGGAGCTGCAGGCACCGCGTCTTTTCAGACAAGCAGGTAAAAACAGGTTTGAGGTTTCCCATTGGTGACCCTTGTCGTGCTGCCTCTCCCGTGCTTGAAAGCGTTTCTAGGTGCCGGGGGGTACAAGAAGACTCATCCCGGTGCTTCGTTGCTCCCTCTGTTAGCCCTTAACCCATGACAAATTCCTCACTTTGCATCCTCTGTGACCCGACTGATTTCTCTCTTTAGCTGTTCCTATACAGGGTTGGAAACCGGGGGGTTGGACTAGATGACCTTTAAAGGTCCCTTCCAACCCGACAGATTCTATGATTCTATACCTCATATTGCAAAAAAATACATTAATATTGATCAACACCTGAAAAAAATGTGCAGCACCCCCATTTTTTGGCAGCTGGACTTGGCGTAAGAAGTTACGAGGAGCAGATCTTTTTATCTACTTCATGTTACAGCAGTAATTTTTTTTTAAATTTCCGCACTCAAATGATCAATTGGGAAACCTAAACTGAAAAAAAAAACCCAAAACCAAAGCCCCCAAAAAAGCTAATTAGTGCTTCTGGTCTGTTCACATGGCTGAAGCTTCCTGCATTTCTTCTGAGAGAAAATTGAGAATAAAAGCTTCTGCTCTGTGACGTCCTGCAGCACGGGCTCATGCTCCCAAGTAGCTCCGTCTGCACTTGTCAAGATTTTAGATGTTTTCATTATTGAAAATAGTTTATTTGCTATTTAAATATTTTACAGTATTTAGCTGCTTCTTAACCTTGAAGCTGTTTTAAGAGATGATTGTCCTCTCCAGGGCTGGAAGTTCACGTAGGAGCTGGTCACCCCGGGTTGCCTCCACGGGATGGAAACGGGCACCTCTAGGACACGAACCTTTTAATGATGAAATTGCTGCCAACAGAGAGAAATGCACGTTTCGAGGGTATGAGTCCTCCAGACAGAGCTACAGCTCCGTCTCCATTGCCAAGCAACGTTGACCAAGAAGATCGGAGGTTCGTAGAGGAAAACGAGTGGCACTGGGACTTAATTACCCTCCTACCCTCGCTTCAGCCTTCTGTATTTATTAATTTATTAATGCAGGCTATTCCGGGGGAGCGGATGCTCTTTTGTGGCCGGGATGTACAGGTGCAGCCGCAGCTAAAGGAAATCCATCCATCATCTCCAAGAACATCCATGGCATGAACACTAGTGCCCTAGCAGGGGGTTTGCTTGAAAAACACGCTCCTCACCCCATCTACGACTGATCTGGGGAGGTTTTTAGCTGAGATGGAGACATCTGTAGATGGATCTTCCATCAGATAATTCATCTGCAGAGGGGCTGAGAGGGGGAGATGGGAACATCCAAGCCAAAGCTTTAAAAAATTTGGTTTATATATAATATATTTTAATTTTTAGTATTTTTATGTAGATAGTTGAGTTGGTCATAGACTCACGGCAATCACGGCAGAGCTGTGCTGGAGGCAATACCACCGGTCCAGCTCCGATCCAGAACACGCGGGGATTTTTCTTCAAAAGCAGAAAAACTTAGAAATTAGAAAAAAAACCCAAACAACAACCTAAACAATTTCAAGCGCACAGCTCTGTTTCATGATGACAAGGCTGCACCAGAACTAATGGGGCCACAGAAAAGCTCTGATCCAGTCTGAAAAAAAAAAAAAAGAAAGGAAAAAAGAATCCTTAAAATTTCCAGAAATTGGTGGTGAGAATCTGAATTTTCCACGTTTTGGAATGTGTTTATTGGTCTTCATTTTTTTACCCTTGAATGAACATTTTGGTATCGTTAGTACAGTGTATATAAATCACAGCAGAATTATTCTCCTTTAATATACGACTGCATAATTGGCTCCTTCACCTGTCTGACTTCGAAGCTCAGGTTGAAGGCAGAAACACAGTTGCCTTGTATTTTTCTAAAAAAAAAAAAAAAAAAAAACCAAACAACAAAACCACCATTTTCTATTGCGTTTACTTTACGGGTTAAACTCTGATGTTACCACAGTATTTCTCTCTTAGGGATTTATTTCACGGATTCGTTTTATTTCTCTCCAATTTCACCTAACTTGTAGAAATGGCGGATGGAGAAAACCTCACTGTTTTGTCCGGCTTCATCCTCTTGGGCTTCTCTGATGCCCCAGAGCTACAAACCACCATCTTCACAATTTTCTTATCCCTGTATATTTTAACGGTGCTGGGGAACCTGATGATGATCCTGCTAATCAACGCTGACCCCCAGCTCCACACCCCCATGTATTTCTTCCTGACACACTTATCTTTCATTGATTTTTGCCTTTCCTCCGCTATCGTCCCGAAGGCACTGGAGACCTTCCTGCTGGGAAGAAGCCGCATCTCGGTTTTGGGTTGCTTTGCCCAGATATATTTTTTCGTTGCTCTGATCATCTGCGAGTGCTTCCTCCTGGCGGTGATGGCTTACGACCGATACACGGCCGTGTGCCAGCCGCTGCTTTACGCCACCACCATGTCCAGGACGCGCTGCTATGGCATGATGGTGTTGGTCTACACCACGGGCTTCCTTGCCTCCCTGCTGCACACCGTCCTGGCAGGGAGGTTGTCCTTCTGCCGGACCAGGAGCATCAACCACTTCTTCTGCGAGCTGCCCACCCTCCTGCAGCTCTCCTGCTCGGACACCCGCGCCAACAAGGTCCTGCAGGTTTCCAGTGCTGGTTTTAACATCGTGGGCTCTGTCCTGATGATCCTGCTTTCCTACGCCTACATCCTCCACACCATCCTGCACATCCCTTTGGCCAAGAGGAGGCTTAAAGCTTTCTCTACCTGCGCCTCCCACCTGGCCGCCATCACCGTCTTCTACGCGCCGGGGATGCTCGCCTACGTCCAGCCTCACAAGACTGGGGATCGGGACAAGCTGGTTTCGGTGTGTTACACCCTCCTGACCCCCACCCTCAACCCCCTCATCTACAGCCTGAGGAACAAGGAGGTGAAGGGGGCCCTGAGGAGGCTGCGGGGGCGAAAGCTGGCGCTGCATCTGACCAGGCTTTGAAAACCCTCTTCGGAGATAACGGAGGAATAAGAGTTATCGGTCATTACGGCTCTGCTTACAGACCAGGAGATCACACAGCAAGTTCAGGGTATGGAGAACTAGCATAAGGAATCGCTCTCTTCAAACCACTTCGACTTATTTTAATTGTGGCATGAGCCTTCAATAATTAATCGGAATAATTTTCTAGCAAAACTGAGACAGTACCACGATGTTTTGTGTCTAAATTGTGTTACGTGAAAACGTTGTCCACAAAAAGGATGCTCAAACAGGAGGGAAACAATTACTAATGTTTCCATTGCCCGCTTGATAGTCATTTTTCCCAAATGAGCTTGAAGATCTGAGGATCTGTTAAAGTCAGTAATATACGGAGAGTTGCAACGTGGCCAGAGGCGACCCTGACAAGAGGTCACGTTTATCCACCGTAAGTGACCTGGTGAGAGCAGGGTGGAACGTGACCATGCAGGTCAAGGTCCAGCTGTGCCCTCACACGTAATTTCTGACCAATGAATGGAAGAACGACCAGAAGGCACAAAGCCATGGTGTCGTCTCCAGTGACCTGGCGCCATGCTAACGACTTGTTATGGGCACACGTAGGTTAACACGTTGTCAGAAGCGTGTCCCAACCAAAATCTCCTTGGGAAGATTCTTGGTTTTCTTTCGATCTGTGTTTATTTTCCTTGTTGGCTGATAAATGAGAGGCCCATGCTTTGTGTGGCAATCACTGAACCGCATTTGACTGAGTTATGACTTTTCTGTACATCATCGCACAGCTGAGGTGGAAGATGCTCAAAAGAAAACAGTAGACAAAGGGGTTTTTAACATTTAATCGAGAGGGGCCTTTTATGTTTAATGAACTATACAATTTCTGGAAGAACATGTAGCTTGTATAATGACAAAGTGAATAAATTTTATGTTTTAAAATAAACAACTTTGTAAACCGCAGTCTTCCTAAAAGAACGGTAGTGAATAATGAACGAATGCAATGGCAACCCATTAAAACCAGCTTTAAGTTGGCGTGAAGTGAAATGCTATAGAGCTTTTAATCAAAGTTGCTGATGGAGTTTTCATGAAAAGTAGAGGCATTTGGACAATTTCCCTGAGAAACAGAGAACGTGACATCTGAAGTGCCTTATTCTGCATAACTCAGTCATGAGAGTCGTTAATACACAGCAAAGGAGCTCATTGCTCCATTCTTCTCCGTTCTTCCATCCTCCGCGTGTAGGGATACATCAGACAAGGCTGGATATGGTGTGGTAACTGGGTTTAAGGCACTGGGTGGGGAAAAAAACCAGTTGCCCTCTCCCCCCGCCATTAGGGAGTGCAACCACAGTAATTGCCATGGCCAGCCTCAGCTGGGGCCTCCACCCACACCCTCTGCCGAGGGCCCAGGCACTATTTAAGCTCAGCCCGGGGTCTTTAACTACTTTCAGAGCTGGTCTTGGTCTTCCCTGGATTGAATTTGGCCCTGGGCTTCCCCTGGGCTATGGGTGGGAGCTGTGGGACCATCCCCTGCAGGTGAGGCTGGTGGCCACCTTCAGCTCCCAGTTTGCCTTCCCTTAGGGAGTAACTGGTCCTCGCTGCTCCCTGAGCCACACTGCATCACATGAATAGCGTGAACAACTCTTCCTGTCAGACAAGACCCTCTGGCGTCCAAGCTGAGGATAAGGCAAGCTGTTATGAAAGGTAAGCGTTATAAAAGTCTCTTCCCTCCCTTTCTGTGGCCGTCTCTTAAGAAAAACGTCCCCCGCTCAGCTGCATGCTCTGGCTGGATTGTATTTTATTCTATATTAGGTATCTGCAATGTAGACTCTTCCATCCACGCAAAAAAAAGCTTGTATCATTGGTATAACAATACAGCGGGTGTGCTTAGGTTGTGATTTCTATGGCCATCTAAAAGAAATCATCTTAGGACTACTTAACTTGTATTTTAGCTATGAAAAAACAATGTCCAGACTAACTTGGAGGCAGTCACGTGAATGTTAAGGGGCAGATGACCCCCCTCTTCCCTCTCTGGACACCTGGCATCCCAGCCCTTAGTGCACAAGGTCTCTAAGAGGTTGCAGTCAGTCTTCTCTGCTTTGGAGAGCATGAGATTCTGCCGCATCCCTCAGTGGCACCTTCTCAGCAGCTCCCTCGGGGAAGGGGCGGCTGGGAGGAAATCTCATTCACAACTGCCCCATGACAAGAAAATAGAGGGGAAAAAAAATACTTCTCCATAGGTAGGTACATTCAATCAGGGTAAACTCCTCACCAACGGGGAGAAATACCACTCCCAGCTGCTGCTGCTTCTCCCCCTAAAGCAGATGTGCGTCAGAGGAAGCCGGTTTCTCTCCCACAGGACAAGCCTGGCTGAGTTCAGCGTCTTCGCAGCTGTAGGAAGCAAGGTGTAGGATGGGATCCACGTGGGTGGCTGGGAGCGGGTGTCGGGTACAGGCAGAGACAAACCGGAGCTTTCGTTCCCCAGGGATAAAAGTCCCTGGGAGTTCAGCAGGAAAATATCCCAGCTGCTGGGGTGGAAGTGCCCTCCGGACACAGTCACGCTGCCTCCAGGCTGCGATGCTCTGCTCACACAAACATTTAGCATCTTCCCGATGTGAGATCTCAGCACTTACTGCCCTCAGTGGCCTCTGCTTCTCCTCCCTTCCCTTACTTTCCACGGCACATCCCTCTGGAAGCAAATGTGATTCTTTTTTTTCCTTGTATTTAGCCCAAAGTGAGGTGTGTTTTTTGGATATACGTCACCAAAAGCCTCCAGTCCCCCTTGAACTTGCCCCTCTGCTCAAATCAGTGCAACTCCCTCAGGAGCTACGCTTAAGGGGGAAATTCCTTATGAGCTTATTTTTGCCACCTCCTATGATATTACATCATTTCACAGGGAAAAAAAACCAAACAAACAAATCCAAGAGATGACAAGGAAATATTTATCAGAGACTGGTAATGACAGGATTTTATTAACATCGAGTCTCCGCAGACTTTAAAGCGTCGTTAAAACTTGCTGTACCTGCTTCCGTAAATACATGCAGGTCTTTCCGCCTCCAGACAGCTGCCATGAGACCATTTAGAAAATGGAAGCAGCAGGAGGTTTATCAACCGATCGGGGTCGCTTTGGTCAGCAGGCAACTCACAAAAACATTCTTTGCTGTGGCTTTCCTAAGCGCGTCCTTGACCTCCTTGTTCCTCAGGCTGTAGATCAGAGGGTTGAGCATGGGGACGACGAGGGTATAAAAGACGGCCGTGACTTTCTCTGCCTCCAGCGAGTATTTGGAGGCCGGTTGCATGTGGCTGAGTCCCGCGGGCACGTAGAACAAGGTGACGGTCAGGAGGTGGGAGGCGCAGGTGGAGAAGGCTTTGTGCCTTCCTTCGGCTGACCTAATCCTCAGGATGGAGAGGAGGATGTACACGTAGGAGGTGACGATGATGAAGAGCACCGACATGGAAATGGTCCCGTTGAAGGTTACCAGCAAAAGCTCGTTGAGGCGGTCGTCGGAGCAGGTGAGTTTCAGCAGAGGGTTAGTGTCACAGAAGTAATGGTTGATGACATTGGGGCCACAAAAAGGCAACGGCAGCAAGCAGCACGTTTGGATGAGCGAGTTCAAAACCCCCCCGACGTAAGACCCGGCCACCAGCCGAATGCAGACCCTCTGGGGCATGGAGACGGCGTAGACGAGGGGGTTGCAAATGGCTGCGTAGCGGTCGTACGCCATTGCAGCCAGCAAGAACACCTCCGCGGTCACGAAGACGAGGAAAAAGAAATGCTGGGCAAAGCAGGCGGAGTACGAAATGGTTTTCTCTTCCACCAAGAAGCCAACAAGAAGCTTGGGGGAAAAGACGGAGGAGTAGCAAAGATCAACAACAGACAGATTGCAGAGGAAGAAGTACATGGGGGTGTGCAGCCGGGGGTTTGCCTTGATGAGTGCGATCAGCCCGAGGTTGCCCATCAGGGTGACGAGATAAATGAGGAAGAAGATTATGAAGAGCGGAGTCTGCAGCTTTGGCTCGCCTGTCAGTCCCAGGAGGATGAACTGGGTCACCGCCGTGTGGTTGCCTCCAGCCATATCCCCGTTCCTCCCTAGCAGCGTGCCCTACTCCGCGCCTGCTGGAAGGAGGAGAAAGAGAGGGGAAGAGGAAAGAGCGATGGCATAGCTCGTGTATGCTGCTGCCATCAGCAATTCGACTCGTCATTAAAAGCACAACGCCTTGATGCTTGAGATAACACCTAACCGTGCTTAGGTTCTCAGCAGATCCTCGCAGGCAGAGCAACTCACCCAAAAGCTTTCAGAAAAGTGGTTTGTCCTTGCTCTCTTTCATCAGGAGCCGGAATTAAAAAAAAAAAAAAAAATTAGTTTTTTCCTTTAAAAAAAACACCAAACAGCCCAATACTGAATGATTTTTAAAACTGGTGAAGGATTTGCAAACTCCCTCTCGTTTCACGAGAATAGGAGGCAGAAAAGGGGAAGGTATTTCATTTTCCCCAGGAGACGGAACACACGGGAGTCCTGACAAATCACAGTGAAACGGGTTTTGTTCGCTTGTTTTTTTTTTTTTTTTTTTTTATCTGCTCCAGCTCAATTATTATTTACGTGTTTTTTGCCCCTCAAGGTAGGGAAGGAAGGCATTTTCAGGCTGCTCCTCACAACTGAGACTAAAATCTGAATTGTACATGAGGTGTTCGATACGTAACAGAAAGCTGTTAGCTGTATTCGTGGGAATCCAGGAGGTGAGGAGGGAAAAAGAAGAATAAAAATCACTCACCAGAAGGCTCCACATAGCAGAAAGAAAAGCAATGCCTTCGTTTTCAAACTACACACCACCTTGCACTCCGTATTTTTTCTAATCGAGCCCCTCCAGTGCCAGTTCCTCACTCTTTCTAGTGGAGCGCAGCAGATGTTGGGAATCCTCCCGATGCCTGTGGCCTACGTTGAGCGACACAAGACTAATTTCTCTTCTAATGCTGGGGAAAAACTCCACTTTTGGAAGACCCCAGTGTCTGAATTCATGAAAATATTTACTTTACGGCCAGCTCCGGTGTGGGGGATTCAAGGTCTGAGTATTTTGGAGCTCACCAGGTGCGGGGATGAGGAGAATTGAGACCCAGGCACTTGCCCCAAGCTGCCAACAGGGTTATTTCAGACCATGAACATCACTTTCAATAGAAATTAGAAAGTTTGCTAAGGAGTTCTCTCTCCCTCTCCCCCTCGCTGGCTGCCATCCTGAGCACTCCTTGTCCCGGTGCCGGAGCCCTGAGCCCTTCCCTTCCTCCCGCAGCGCTCGCAGGGTCCCACATTGGCTGCCCCTGCTGGGATGCCCGGCTTCGGACGATGGAATGGGCTGAGTATAATCCTTGTGCATTTTATATTGGTATCGGGATTAATACTGGTTCTTTAGTGTTATTGTTAATTATTTAGTCTTATTCTATTAAATCTATTTATATTTCAACCCTTGTGTGTCCTTGCTTCCCCTGATCCCCCTTCCCGGGTGGGGAGGGGTCATCAGGCGATAGAATAATCGTCTGAACAATAAATTGTTGTGGGTTTTCTCAAACCATAACAGCCTGAAAGCCGTGCTTCTGGTATTAATTAATAATAGCAGCAGGATAAACAGCAGTGGGAATATTTCTTTTGAACGGGCGCTGCCTGTTTTCTGGGCGCTGCCTGGCAGTTTGCTCACGCATGGGGGCACCGGGGAACGTGTTATTTCAGCGTCGTTTTTGGGTTTGGTGGTTCCCATCAAGGTAGGTATCTCAGGTTTGAGATCTATCGCTGCACTTTGGTTTTCTGGTACCAACCCAGATTTCTCACTTCTAGCTCCGTGACAGGCAGAATTTGCACTTTACAAATATTTATCGCTTTCCAACACACCAGAAATAGCTGGTAGGTTATTTCTAGGTTTTGGCTGCAGCTGCTTTTCCCTTCTTCTAACTGAATTTGGGTTTGTTTTTTTTTTTTTGAGAATGCTCCTACATCTTCATACATAAAAAGCCACGACAGACCCACCCAGCCCTACTGCTGGGACCAAGCGCTCGCCTTCCGCAAATGAGGATTGATATTGCAGCAGGGGCAGAAGCTGAAGCTCTGGGCTCTGTGGGGTGTTTTTATTCTTCCTGGAGAAAAAGCTTGAAGGTTTCCACAAGGGCTGAGTCCTGCGTAACATCCCCCCCCACCCCGGGCTACAGGTCTCCGTGCAGCTCCAGGGCACAGTCCTGCTCTTGTCTCCCAGCTGTCTGTCCCCATCAGTTTATCCGTGTTCAGGGCAGAAAAGCAGCTTTTCAAATGTTTTCTCAAAGGTTTTAGCACAATAAGATGGTGACACATGCTACGAGAGCCTGAAGATAATGCCTAGAAATTCAGCCGTACGGAAAATACATAGTTCAGGTGATACATACTACAAAAGCCTGAAGATAACGCCTAGGAATTCAGCCGTATGGAAAATGTACAGTTCGGGTATATTCTGCTAATGAGTTTTTTCCCTGAATCAGTACATTTGAAGGCTTGGCGTTTAATCTTACTCTGTATTTGAAGCCTGAGCCTACAGTCCTGCTTTCCTGCGTAACACCCCGTCCTTACCCAGCATCGGGATGGGGGGCTCCATGGTTCGCACACAAACCCTCGTCCTAAGGCAGAAAGAAGCAGCGCGATCTCTTTTCCTCCATTCCTCAGACACCCCTGATGCTACGGGAGGAGGGAAGCGGCACTTTGCAGGTGGGACACCCACAAATGAGACCGAGGAACGCGGCAGCTCCATGCGCGAGGAGCAACGCGGGTGGCACCAGGCTTTTGACCCGAGCGGGTGACGCCGCCGTCCCGAAGGGCTGGTGCGGGGCAGCAGCTTTTGGGTTTATTTATTCCTTTGGCCCTCGCCGATAAAATCCCTGAAGGAAATCAGAGCGGAGCAAAGAGCTTCACGCCAGCCACGGAAGGATCATTAGAAACTCTCAGGAGGGTCTGGAAAAAGTTCGGACTCAGGTCCTGCCCCCCCCCCGCAGCAAACCGCGTGAGGCTCATTAACCTTTCTTGGCTCAGTGCTGATGTGGAAAGGGGCAAGTCTGGAAGTTTTCACCTGGGAAAGAAGCTGTACGAGGTGCTAAATAACGTTTGATGGGATGCCAGGGCTTGGAATTCATTCTCCTGTTTGGGCTGTGCAAGTTTAGAGCTTCACTTCAACTATACAGCGTAAGGCAGCTGAAAGCCGTAACCAAAGTCAAACGTGCACATAAATGGTTTTCTCTCCCTGCAGGTGGAACAGCTTTTATGGCTCAGACTTTAAAAAAAAAAAAAAAAAAAATATATATATATATATTTCTGAAGTTGATCACTTCTGCGCCTGGAAATCACCACTGTGGCTTCACTGCACGCCAACCCAAAGGTACAAAGCACAACGCGTTCCTCAGCATGACGGCACAAGCCAAGGGTACGAACACCAAACCGTATTTCTGTCATCGCATTTATGATTTCACTTGAGGCTCATTAGAGAAATTATAGTCATTTAAAGGTTGCTTGCTCAGAGTGCGGCCCTCGACGAAAACAGTAGGCAGCAAACTTTACTGTAAGCAAACTTTCAGTAAATTAAAGGTATGTGAAAAGGCCGTTAAAAGTGTTTCATCATTCCTGTCTCATTCCCTGAGCTGTTCTTGGCATGGTAAGAAGGTGATACATAATAACGCGATGAACTAAATCCTGTTCAGGTCAGGAAGAAGTGTGCAGGAGGAAGGGCTGGAGACCGGGGTCAGGTTGAACACGTGAAGTTTGCAGTTCCTTTGTGCTGCTGCTGATTTAGTTTATTTCCTTGCTATAAGCCCTTTTCCTGACTCTAACTTCAAAATATGTATTTTTTTTTTTTAATCACCTCACCGCAAAACCACCTTTCCACGTGGTCACAATGGAAGTACTCACAGATAAAATAGGAATATTTAACTAAGAAGCTCCTATTAAGACAAATGGCAGATATCGAAACATTTAAGCCAATACACACTGAGAAACCACAATTTGTCTTTACCGCAACTTGAAATGAAATAACGCAAGTTTTATCTGAGTAGATAAAATTTCTGGACCACTGTGACTTCCAGGCGAGCATCAGTTAAGGATAACCGATCTTAGCAACACCGCAGGAAAACGTATTTCAATCAGTTTTCACCAATAGCTTTCTCCGCGTAATAAACACATTTCAAAAGATACGTATCTTCATAATTTGAAAATTATATAGCAGATAGTCTAGTGTGTGTAATAGGGTACAGCTTACTATATATCCTACTATAGAACATAGAATTGAGCCTACTATATACGATATATATAGTATTGATATATCAGTATTATATAAATTATTGATATTATATATCAGTAGTATAACCTATTCTGTATTATAATAGTGTAGGCATAACCTACCCTGGTGACCAAGTAAATCCGGATGGAAGGTAACGGGGTGGTAGGTAGGTGCGAGAGGAAGGACAAAAGGAGAAGGAGGACAGAGGGAGTGGGATGTGGTGGACATTAAACCATCCCAGCAGAGCCAAGCTTTCAAACTAACCTGCCCGGCAAGGCTGGACCTTAAAGCCCCCTGGGAAAACTTAGCCTGGGCTCCACTCCTCCATCGGAAAAGACAAACCAGTGACGGGACGTTTGGAAGTTGCTTAAACTCTCTGAGCATGTTCTTTCAGCCGAAGGGAAAAAGCTTGTGGCTCAGAGTGACAAGGATTCAGGGCTGAAAGCAGAAATGCTCACGGAGAGAAGCCTTGTTAAACACGTATACAGAACGGGTGATAAAACATCACCCCTCTGCACGTTGATTTTAAAATCTGGTTTTTCGCTCCAGCGCTTTCCTGCCTTTCTGGGTGCAGATTCTGCAAGTGACGTGATGCGGTGACAGCAGCGGTGACACTGGTGGAGAGCACCGATGTTCATCTCAAGGCACACCGGTTACAGCTGCCCTCGTTTGAAGCAGCCAGGCTTCCTCTTGCCAAAATATCTCCAGTTTAGGGCTTGGAATTAAGGTTAAGGCAAGACCCTGTGAAAAACCACCAGATCAGAGAAGCAGATTTGTTATTTTTGGGTGCTCTGCTCCGCGTGCCCCTTCCCACACGCAGGGCAACCTGCAGCCGGGCAGAAGGTCCAACTCTAGAAGCTCTGTGCCTACAAAGCATCAAAAAACTACTGTTAACACCAGGATTAAAATGCAATTTTTCTGTATTCAGGCCTGTGCTTGATTTGTTGACTGTTGTCACTAGTAGGTTTCCCTCTAAAGACACGATTTTCCTTCAGCAACAAGGTTTAAGCCACCTTTCCAGCGAATGAGAAACGCTCTGTTTGTGTATAAATTTTATTCTGAAAACAAAACCCAGCACAGCGCTTTGACAAGTAAGACGAAAGGACTATGCAAAATACAAATAAAATAAGTAAAAAAAAAAAAAAGAGGCACTATCTTTTTTTCGTCCGAGTCTGGGACCTGTCTGTGTCTGTACAAGGCGGAAGGATGTCTCAGGAAATCAGGGAGTGAACAGGCTTCCACGCTAGGTTGATTGATATTTTTCTTTTTAAACATAAACCAGAACCTAGCAGCAAAATTCAGGTTTGGAGAGCTGCAGTCGCAGCTCAGCTTATTCTCGGTTTGTACACTAAGAGGGGGCCAGAACTTGGGTGGAATCAGGATTACAACTTTTCTATTTATTTTTTTTTAAATAAAGGAAAGCGACTACAATAAGGGAAGGAAGAACCTATACCCAATCTTCATTAAAGGGAGAGGTTCCCCGCCTTATATCAAGTCTCCCTCCCAACTCCAGCTTGCCTTCCATTCACATCTCCCCAGTTTCTCCTTCAGGCTCTGCTGCTTGCACCTACCTCTTTGCAGGTGGATTGGGGAGGCAGAAATCTATCGTTTGTACCCAATTCGCTCTCTAGATGTTCAATTTTTTATTTCTTAAAGCAGAGGGGGTGTTTGCAATCAGCAACTCCGCAGCCTGGGTATCACCTCCGCTCCCTGCAGCCTCCTCATCACGTCCCAAACCATTGAACGCTGTCGTGGAACACATCTCCCCTGGTTCCTCCCCTCTTTAAACCCCCCCACGCCGTGGTTCTTTCTTCTCTCCCAGCCTCGTACATTACTACTGCTGCGCGGGAAGATGCTTCTCGGATTCACTAACCTAGTCTTGTTGGGATGCACTTTAGCAACATCCTTCCTAGCACTAACACGCAGGACAGAAAAGACGACCATTTGTTATTAGCCTAAAACTCCTGTTTTAACAGAAAAACCAATCACAGGGGTTTGTGGTTGGCCAGTCTGGCTATTTTCCCTTTTTGGTCTTTGCGGCTGCAGCGTTGTTGGTCTTGGCTTTCTTCTTCGCCGACCCCTTGGTCTCTGGCTCTTTGCGCTTGGCTGACGTGATGGAGCCCGTCACCTTGAAGAAGTCGTCCAGCCGGCCCTGCGTGCTGCCCTGCCGGCTTTTGCTCAGCCTCTTGACCCCGTTGCGGATCCGCTCTTCGTTGAACTGCTTCTCCCCGCACATGAACTGGACGAGCTGCTCTTCGTTGGGCTCGGTCCACTTCAGCTCAACGGTGTTGGGGTCGACCACGTCAGGCTCTAGAAAGAGCTTCTGGGCCTCTTTGTGCAGCCAGTTCTCAGGCAGAGGGTACTTCTTGGTGTCTATCTGCTGAACGATCTTCTCAATGCTTTTGTGCTCCTTGATGAGCTCGATAGCACGCTTGGGCCCAATGCCGCGGATGCTCTCGCAGTAGTCACAGCCCAGGAGGATACACAGATCCACAAACTGTTCCCAGGTCAGGTCGAGATCCTGCAGAATACGGTTCAGGTGAAACTCCTGTATGGGCAGCTTTTTCGTCTCGCTGGCAGTAAGATGTCGCATCAGCACAGGACTGCCGAAGGTCAGGCAATCCATGTCTTCTGTGGCAGCCGCATAGACCTTCCCCGCCTTCACCAAGGTAGCGCAGCTGGCTTCAGCCTCTCCCGGTGCCTCCACGTAGGGGATGCCCATCAGCGTTAGTAACTTCTTGCACTCATCGTTGTGCTGCTGGGTCACCTTAACCAGCCTCTTGCTGTACTTCTCAATGTTCTCCTCCTCTCCAGCCTCCTGAGCCTCCTGCAGGTGTTTCTCGGCCTCAGCCCGGCGCTCAGTCCGCTTTGAGAGCTCCCCTGATTTCAGCTGCGGGGGTTTGCCATCGAAGACATAAACCGGCTTGATGCCGTTCTCCACCATGCGGATGGTCCGGTAGAACATGCCCATCAGGTGGCTCGTGGTCTCGCCCTCCTCATTCTGCAGGACGTCAGCTCCCTGCCGCACGGCGATCAGGAACTGGTAGATGCTCATGGAGGCATCTATAGCCACCTTCCGGCCAAAGTAAGACTTGATGTCATTCTCCCGGATGGCACCAGGAGCCACGTCGGCAATAAGCTTGGCCAGGCCATGGATTCCCATCCTGGGGGACAGAAAAGGGGATGCTGGGATCAGCCTCTGCACACACACAGTGCTGGGGGGAGCTGGGGGTTAACAGCTGGGCTGTGGGGGTGCTGTACCACCTAAGCCGGGGGGGGCAAAGGGAGGTGGCCGCTTCCCCTACGAACCATTACCCCATGGCTGCAGCCTCCACTGGCTGCCATTACCTGGCTTCCAGCCTCAGCCACCCCAGCACCCCATTAGCCCTCTAACCCACCATAATGCCCTCACCTCAGCCTCCCCAGCACACCATTACCCTTCATACCTCAGCCTCTTCCAGCCCAGCCTCTCTCCCCATCACACCTCACCCTCCCCTCTCCCCACCACTATAACCATCCAGGCCCCATTTACCTGCCCCGTTCCAACCTCCCAGTTTCCCAGCTCCACCATTACCTCCATACCTACTATGAATTCTCTATACCATAGCCTCCCCAGGCCTGCCGTTAACCCCTATTCCTGCTTCACCCTCTGCCAGCGTGCCATTCCCTACCCTCCTTCCATTATTCCCCTCTTCCCACCTTGGCATCTCCCGGCCTGCCATTCCCACCCCTCCTCCCCAGGGCCCGTCGTTATCCTCCTTTTCTCATCATAGCCTCCCTCCACCGTTAACCCTCCTTCCTTTCCGCTGTGGCCTCTCCGGGACTGCAGATACCCCCCCGCCTGCCCTTATTCCCCCCAGGCCTGCCTCAGCCTCTCCAGTCGCCATTCCCCGCCCAGGCCCGCTTCAGCCACCAGATACCTCCCTGCT
>VYZM01009193.1:77669-88594 GCA_013398915.1 Dromas ardeola
TGGCCATCGGCATGTTCTTCACCGCCTTGTTCTTCGTGTATCCCCGGGGTGGAGGCGGGGGCTGGGGAGCGGATGGGGGGGTCCCCTCACCTTGCTTTGCCGCTGTTAGTGCCTTAACCCCCCTGCTGCAGCTACGAGGTGACTTCTACCAAGTACACGCGGGATATCTACAAGGAGCTGTTGATCTCGCTGGTGGCCTCGCTCTTCATGGGCTTCGGGGTCCTCTTCCTGCTGCTGTGGGTTGGGATCTACGTCTGAAGCCCGGACGGAGGAGCACTGGTATCGCCTGGGGAATTCCTGTGGCTGTAAGCGCCCTGAAGGCCTAACGTTTGGGGTGGAGGGGTGGAAATGTAGCCCTGTGACAGCTGATCATGACAAAAGCCACCTTTTTGGGGGGGGTAAAGTTAAGATGTGCTGTCCATCCCCCCTGCAGCCTTTGGGATTAAGCATTGTGGCTACTCCAAGTTGGGTGACTTGGATGGGGAGTGCTCCTGTGCTCATCTGTTTAGTGTTAGCAGAACTGGAGTTCGTCCCTGTCTGAGGCAGGAGGGAAGCGTGTGTGCTGGGTATTGTCCCTTCCCCTGTGGTTTTAATAGTAGCAGAGTCCGGCTCTCGTGCTGCCCCGACCTCCTTCATCTCTCCTTTGGTTCTAGGTGGGAAGCCCTGCAGAAGCTCTTTTTTTATATTTCTTTTATACTTCAACATCAAAGTCCGTGTCAGGCATGGACTGTGCCGCTGTCGAGCAATTTCCACCCACCCAACGAACCAAACCTGAATAAAACTGCCTCTGTGATGCACCTGCTGTTGGACTCATAGTTTGTCTTTTAGAGACTCTTTTATTTTTCACCTGCCTTTTCCAAACCACTTTGATGTTGGCACAAGATCCACGTGCCATGGGATGAGCCCTGTGTTTATCAGGTTTCCACAGCTGTGTCTGCCCAGAAGCGTTTCGCTGCCACCTCGTGCCCTACTGCAGCAAGACTTTAGAAAATAAGGGTTTCTTCCTAAGCCTGCTTTTATATCCTTCAACCTTCCTTACCATTGCGTCCCCTTGCCCTTTTGCTGGCAGGCTGTGCCCGTTCTCATCCCGAGCCAGCGGCGGTGGCCCCTCGCAGAGCAGAGAGGGACAGTGTGGCAGATTCACCCGCCCCGACGAAGCCCTGACAAGGATCAGACCTGAGAAAAGCCCGCAAAAAAACGAACAAAGACCTGACAAAAAACTTCCCACCGCAGTTTTGGTTATGCCCATGTGGTGGTGGGCGTTTCGGTTGAAAGGTGAAGAAGTCGGGGGGTTACATATATGACCACAGGTCAGATTCCAATGGGGTATAAATGGGGCTCTGCGAGAGCCATTTTGAGTTGATCTCCCTCAGCGCAGTGCGTCTGCAGTCAGGGACTGTCCCTGTGGGTAGCGACACCTTTTGTGGTTCATCTTCTGTACAGATTGAGGGACCACATCTTATTTAGGTGAATGATTATGCACATTTTGGGTCATTGACCATAAACCTTAAGAATTCTTAAGTCGGTAGTGTAGTATTACCTCCCGAGCGACATCCCGACCCTGTGGATTGTTAATCGTTGTTGGAGTCTCAAAGCGGTTTCGGTTAGATTAAAGCTCAGTTTGATTTTTGTCACCAACTTGTAAAAATAAACCCTGTTTTTAGTTTGTTAGTTGGTCTGCCCTGGTTTGGGAGGTTCTGGGACAGGCAGGGACGGCTCCGAGGTGGTTCACTTACCGTCAGCAGCGCCCAGGGCGCCTCCTGCGCTAGAAACGGAGCTGATGGAAACACCCAGCCCCGCTTTTCAGCCAGGCTCTGTGCTCCTGAGGCGCGGAGATGGTGGCGGTGGGCTGCGTGGACGTCCCCTGGGTGAAACGGTGTTTGCGGAACAGTTTCTGGCCGGGGGCTCCCGGGTCACGCACCAGTGTGGCTCTTCGGACGCAAAGCGAGAATAATGCTGGTCTGGTGGGCACCGCGGTGGGCGATGCGGGCTGAGTTTGTGGGAAACGAGGTTTTTGGGCGGAATGTTTGAGGAGTACAGGACAGGATAACCTTACGGCTGGATGCACCCTTCAGTTAAGCAGTGAATTAAGCGCTTCGCCTATGAAAGAGGAGTTTATGGTATGCATAACTGCATTTTTATGGGTAGCTTTGGGTTTATAGCCTAGCTTTCAACAATTGGATTTCAAAATGAGAAATTCAACAGGCAGTTCAGAGATTTAAAGCCCTGATTTCCTCTTTGGGAAGGAAGCTTTCCCTCTGCGGATGCTCTCGGATGCCTCTGGATCTGGCCCTGACCTCTGAGCAACGAGAGCTCTTTTTTATACCCCTTTGAAAGCTGCGAGAGCCGTGGGCTGGGGCCGTTCTCACCCTGACCGGACCCTGCGTGGGCACGTCTGGAAAACTCCGCTAATTAATGACACGGGGGTTTCTCCGTCCTCTGGAAAGCAGTTTTACAGCTACTGAAAGGAAAGCCTGTTATCTCAGCAAGAGAGGAATGCGCCAGGAGCCATCCTTGGATACAAAGCGGTATTTATATATTTATTTATATGGGCGTATTTACCTCCAGCATAAAACAAAGCCTAAATAAGCCAAACAAACAAACCAAAAAAAAAAAAAAAGGGGGGAATCCGGAGACTCGTTACTCAAATTCAGCAAAATATAAATATAAATCAGAAAGAAATGGAGGGGGGGGGGAACCACGCTTGTTCCCCACGAATAAAAACCGGTAATCAATAATACCTGCTAAGAACGCAACTCTACAAACTTGCTGGCAATATACAGTGATTAAAGCTGTGACAGCAACGTTTAAACCAAACAAATTAGTGCTTTACTCTTTTTTTTTTTTTTTTCCTTCCTTAATTCTTGCAGTGGTGGCATAGTCTCTATTTACAGGCTTTAAGCTCTTAACGGTAGGACAGAATGTTCGCGAATTTGCTTTTGAAACAAACTCCGAAGCAGACGAACTTTGGCGAGTGGCTTCGTTTCCACGCTTGTCTTCCTTCCTGCCAGGAACGTCTCGAGAGATGAAGCGTCTGGTTTCCAGCGGGAAGAGAGGTTTTTGTTTTGTTTTTTTTTTTCCCCAAGCTGTATGGCTGGAGACATCGGCTCAGAGCTCCCTCCGTCTCACGCCGGGAAAGGCCTGATTGTGAACTCTCTTGTTACTGATTGGGGATGGGGAACGCGGCTTCATTTAGGGGGAACTCCTTGGGGGGACTCTACGCCAACAGCTCTTTCCGCGGGCTTAGACCCAATCCTGTGCCCCTTAAATAATTACAAAGCCCCTTCTGAGTTTCTGCCTTGCTGTGCAGCGGCTGGCAGAACTGGCGTACGCTTTGTGGTAGACTTGAAGACAAAAAAAAGTACTATTTGCGATATAAGACGCTAAAAAACACGTTCTGAGTCCCTCTCCTTGTTTGATCCCAGGGATTGCTGTCTGCCCGGTGCTGCTCCACTGTCAACCAGCCGTACGTGGGCAGGGCCGGCTTTTGTACTTCAGGTGTTGCCTCATCTCAATTCTGAAGCTAACTGGCCACCGGTTTTGGGCCGCGCAGCATTTTACGACCGTGTGGGAAACCACTGGTCCCTTGTGCTGTCCTGGTAGCAGAAAAAGGCACTGGAGATGTTTCCGTAGCCCTCAGGCACTTGGTTTGCCAGCGGCCCTGGTAAACCCCATGGCTGAGCGTCGCAGGGACACCTGAGCGACTCCATCTCCTCTTGGGCCACCGCTGCCGGCGCGTTTCTTAGCGATTGATTGATTCTTCCCCTCCAGGAGCAGCTTTTCCCAGGTCGAGATGTACTCCTGGGGCTCTGCTGACCTCAGCCAGGGCCACCAGCCCTGGTGGCTTTCTGGTGGCCCTCACAATGCCGGCGTCACCTCTTCAGGGGCTACAGGAGCGCATGGGCGTTTAGCCCAGCTCGACACCGCAAGGGAAAACAGCAGGTCTGGGCAGGCTACGTCTCAGCTGAGCAGACGTCGAAGAGCACGTGGCATCGCTCGCCTGAATAAGGACGTGCCAGCCTGGGCCACTGATTGCCAAGTGGAGAATAAAAGCTGCCAAGAAAGTAACTTCTCAGTTTAAGCAAAAAAAAAAAAAAGCTCAGGGCAGGCGGAGGGAAGAGTGAGCGCTGGGCGGCTCTTCAGAGAGCTACCTCCGAGGTTTCCTTCCCAGTTGCAGGGAGAAACAGAGAATCAGGGAGAAATGGAGACTCCTGCTGAGCGTGGAGCTGACCTGCTTGTGTGTAGGTACCTTGGGACCTCTTGCTTTCCTGCTGAGCTCCCCAAATTCGGGTAGTCCCCCATTTTCACTCCTGTTTGGCCGCCTGGAATTCCCTGCTCGCCCCCCGGCTCCTGCCTGCCCAGGCTTCAGTGCGTTTTAGTGCCCGGAGGGCATCACACCAAGGTCTAGTTAAGCGTTTGCTGCCCGTAAATGTAGAGCGGGAATGAAAAACCTGACCCTGAAACCGCCCTACAAATAAAAAGCATTCGGTGGCGGGGACACCAACTCCTAGCCATGTCACAAGGGACGAGCTCAGGAGTTCCGAGATGGGTGACGGGAGATAAAGCTGCTCCCCAGGCTGGGGAGAGAAGCCCGTGTAGGGTCCCACGGGGTGTGCGCAGGAACCATCTCTCTATCTGGATTAAAAAAATAACAAAGGTCTTTGCAGCTTGTTTCTTCGGAGCAGCGGCGGCAGCCACGCGCTCCTCCATGCTGGAAACAAGATGGCAAAGGGATCGGTCACAGAATGGTTAGAGGCAGAAGGGACCTTAAAGACCATCTCCATCGGCTCCGCTGAAAGCCACAAAACACAGCAGCCGGAGCCTGATGTCGTTTCCCAAAACCAGTTTGGTTTGAGTTGCCAACGTCCAGCGACGGGGCTGCGCGGGACAAGGCGTGCTCCTCTCCGAAGCCCTCCGGGACCGGTGAGCGGCGTTTCCCCCTCACCACCCTTCCCCAGCTGCCGCTTCCTTAGAGAAATGCCCCTCAGACACAAGAAACGGGGGGTGGGCTCGGCCTCCAGGGACGCAGGTGGCTCCGTCTTTAGGGACAGGGAGGAGGATGGGCACTGGGCAGCCAGTCTGACGCCTCCCAGCACCGCTGGAGCTGTCAAGCTTTTAACGTGGAGCTTAGCAGTGACTGCCCCCCCCAACTTTGGTTTCCTACACCAGACACGCGTGGCTCAACAGGGACAGAATTGAGAGACCCATTTTTATACAGCTTAAAAAAAAAAAATAAAAACCCCAAGATAATAAAAATTCAGTAGTTTAGCAAGTTAAGAACTTGTAACAGTAAAATACCCCAAATACACTCAACATAACTGCTCTCCGACAGCAAGGGCCCGCGGTTGCTGCCGTTCCCCGCTTTGGAGAGAGGATCAGCCTTTTCGGTGCCTGGCAGAGGTCCGTTAGCCAGGGTGGGGTGCAGCGGAGCCACGTCACGGCGTCCCCGGCCACCCGGCTGTGCTCTGCCGGTGGCCTCGCTTCTGCGCATCTGGGCAGATGTGGCCGTGTTGACCCGAGGGACGAGCGGGCGGCTCCACGCACGCTGCCAGAGGCCACATGCTGCTGCCAAATGAAAAATAAAACAGGTCCCACGACATTTAATGCAGGTGACTCCCGGTGACTTTTTTCTCCCCTGGGCTGATGGGAAGTGTCGCCACACACGGTTTGGCCTGGGCACAGCCGCAGCAGCACTTTTTTAGTGGGGTTCTTGCGTTTCTCCAGCGGATACGGTGGAAGTTAAGAGTACGGCGAGGAGGGGGACAGACAGGGCTAACGTCGAAGCTGCACCTTCGCTTGTTGTCCACAAAAGGACAGTCCGTTGGTGGGTCCTGGGGTCTCCGTAGGGGGTTTTCTGTAGAAGGAACAGCAACTCCAGTGTACGACTTCCAGTACGTCCAGGCACAGCCTCCCTTTCCAGGCCAAACTCCAGCGTTTCGCTCTCGGAAAGGGCTCCAGTGTCGAGCAATTTCCAGTGTCGTGAAGAACCGATGCGGTGCATCTGGGACGGCTGGGCCAGTACAGGATGGAGCTCCCGTCCCCGTTCAGTCCAGTGTAATGCTTTCGAATCCAGTGTTGCAAAGGGAGGGAGAAGCGGCGGAGGACATGAGCGTCCCCATAAAGGGAAGGAGAGAGAGGCTTTGGGGGCGTGGGAGCTGGTGCGAGGTGAGCCCAGGAGGTCCCACAGGGCTGGTTGTGTGTCCGTGCTTCAGTGCCTTGTGTCACCAGCCACAACCAAACCAGCTCCACGTCCCGCCCCCCGCAGCAGCTGGGGGAGGGTAAAGTGGGGCTGGGGGCTAGTGGAGGAGGGTGTACAGGACACCAGTGTCACCAGTCCCCCTCCTCTCTCCGACCAGAGGGCACTGGTGCTGCCAGGACTCACTCACAGAGCCAGTAAAACTGAAAATAATAGTCAGTGAAAAGGTGGCCCATCTGCTCGGGGGCAGTGCTGCAGTTGGCTCGGCCCTGTGAGAGAGCGAGAAAAAGAGTTTAGAGACAGGGGTAGGGAATTGGGTGTGAATTACGCGCTGGGGGCAGAGAAAAATCACCCCCCACCACCACTACCCATGGAAGGCAACAGCCACAATGGAGGCTCTCAGGGCAACGTGGCCACTAAACCTGCCGTGGTCCCATTATTCTCCTTCATCTCATCCCTGGGCGAGAGGGAAGATGAAGGAGGTGCTGGTACTCACAGGCTGCGCCACTCGGAAGTGGTAGGTGAACTCCTGGAAAGACATCATCACGAGGGGCCAGCGGTGCGTCGTTTCCTGGGGAAGCAAACGGAATAGCTGGGATGAGAGCGGGGCTGAGCATCAGGGGATGTTCTCCTGGGCTGGACCCGCTCTGTGTGGGTCCCACACAACCCAGCAACCTCTCCAGGGTCAGCAATAGAGCTGGACACAGTTCTGGGCTCCCCGGTTCAAGAAGGACAGGGAACTGCTGGAGAGGGTGCAGCATAGGGCTACCAAGATGCTGAGGGGACTGGAACAGCTCTCTTGTGAAGAAAGGCTGAGGGATTTGGGTCTTTTTAGTCTGGAAAAAAGACGACTGAGGGGGGATCTTATCAACACTTATAAATCCTGACAGGGTGGGTGTCAGGAGGATGGGGCCAGGCTCTTCTCAGTGGTGCCCAGGGACAGGACAAGGGGCAACGGGCACAAATTTGACCATGGGAAGTTCCATCTCAACACGAGGAGGAACTTCTTTCCTGTGAGGGTGGCAGAGCCCTGGCCCAGGCTGCCCAGAGAGGTGGTGGAGTCTCCGTCTCTGGAGACATTCAAACCCGCCTGGACGCGTTCCTGTGCCACCTGCTCTGGGTGACCCTGCTCTGGCAGGGGGTTGGACTGGATGATCTCCAGAGGGCCCTGCCAACCCCTGCGATTCTGTGATTCTGAGAGGTGCCAGGAGGGGAAGAAGGGTCTGATGCAGGCTCTGTGGACGTAGACCTGCAAAATTCCCCTGAAGGGCTTTCATCAGGATTCATTACGGCAGCTTACAGTCCGGTCTTCTCCCCACAGCCATGGGGCTCGTGGGGAGCGGACGGGTGGGATGATCTCCTATGAGTGACCATGTGTATCAGGTTTACAGACCCCTCCCTGGTGGGGCTGCAGGGATGTCTGAGGGTCGTTGACGTTAACCAGTGCAGAGTACAGCTATGTTTGAGCACGAATTCCCTGTGCTGCCCTAGCCAGGCTGCCGTAGTCCCTTCTGGAGGGCTGGAATGTGCTGGGTTGACACAAATGCGTGGATTTTGTGAGCCGTACGCTCCCTACCTGTGCGTCTGCGGCATCGGTGGAGCTGTTGGTGCTCGCAGCATCCTGGCAGGGGTTGCTGGAGACAAGGCCACAAAGGGAGATGGACACGGCGGAGGAGGAGCTGGGGAGACAAGACACAGTAAGATGTTGGAAGCCTCTGCCATCTCTTCCCCAGCTCAAGCAGGAGACACTGTGGCCACAGGGCACAGTATCCAGCTGACTTCAGGGGTCCCGAAACACCAAAGAGCTGAGCCCCATCCACTCACTTCATCTCCAGGGTCAGGTTGGTGTTCACTGCTGTCAGCTGGTTGACAGGGATGCGGTAGGTGAAGTTTCCAGTCCTAGGGACACAGAGAGAGCATTAGACCTCACCAACGGGGTTTCAGGCGGCTCTGAGATGGCCAAGCCACGACCCAAAGTCTCCGTTGGGCTGAGACTTGAGAGGGGAGGGCTTCCCATGGGTGAGCTTGTCAGCAGATGCCATCCTCCTGCACTCTGCGGCCCTCTGCCCAAGGAACAGCATGGGCTGACATGGGGTGTTGGCAGAAAATGGCCCAAAGCTTCAGGAGCTGCCCATCTTTGGGGAGGTTTAGACTGGATATTAGGAAAAATTTTTATACGGAAAGAGTTATTAAGCATTGGAACAGGCTGCCCAGGGAAGTAGTGGAGTTGCCATCCCCGGAGGTATTTAAAAGACAGGTAGACATGGAGCTTAGAGATATGGTTTAGTGATGGTTTTTGTCAGAGTTAGGTTGATGGTTGGACTGGATGATCTGAAACGTCCCTTCCAACCTAGATGATTCTACGATCAGCCTGGAGAAGGCTCCAGGGAGACCTTATAGTGGCCTTCCAGTACCTGAAGGGGCCTACAAGAAAGCGGGGGAGGGGCTGTTTGCAAAGGCTTGTAGCCATAGGACAAGAGGCAATGGCTTTAAACTAAAGCAGGGCAGGTTTAGATGAGACATTAGGAAGAAGTCCTTTACTGTGAGGGGGGTGAGACACTGGCCCAGGTTGCCCAGAGAGGGGGTGGAGGCCCCATCCCTGGAGACATTCAAGACCAGGCTTGATGGGGCTCTGAGCAACCTGATCTAGTTGAAGATGTCCCTGCTCACTGCAGGGGGGTTGGACTAGATGGCCTTTAGAGGTCCCTTCCAACCCAACACATTCTATGATTCTATCTTCTGCTTCCCCTGGAGATCCCACCAAGGTGCTGGCAGCCAGCCCTGCCTCACTCACCTGCAGGCGTCGGCGGCTGCGCAGTACTGGGACTGGATGGCCATATTGATCTCCGTGATCCGGATGGAGTGCAGCACTGGGCTTGGCCCTGCGGGTGGGAAAACAGGCTATTTAGGAACGGCAAAGGGACGGCAGCTGGGGTACCCCGAGCAAGAAGGGCTGGAAGGGGACGCCTGGCACTGAGATCAGCTTTCCTCATCACCCCCTCATCAGAGAGGGGGTGAGATTGCTGCAAGACTGTGTTAACACCATGTCCAGGTGTGGAGAACCAGGAGAAGGGGTGCCCTGGGCTATGCCAGGTGCTGGTCATCGACATTCCTTTCTCTCTGCTGCCGGCATGACCGAATCTGTGCATTTCTGCCGTGAGATCTGACTTAGAAATGGCTGAGCAAGCCGAGCTGGGGGTAAGAATGGAGATGCTGGTACAGCAGCCTCAGAAAGGAACTAGCCACTGGCTAATATGTACTGTGTCCAGTTCTGGGCTCCCCAGTTCAAGAAGGACAGGGAACTGCTGGAGAGGGTGCAGCATAGGGCTACCAAGATGCTGAGGGGACTGGAACAGCTCTCTTGTGAAGAAAGGCTGAGGGATTTGTGTCTCTTCAGTCTGGAAAAAAGACGACTGAGGGGGGATCTCATCAACGCTTATAAATCCTGACAGGGTGGGTGTCAGGAGGATGGGGCCAGGCTCTTCTCAGTGGTGCCCAGGGACAGGACAAGGGGCAACGGGCACAAACTTGACCATGGGAAGTTCCATCTCAACACGAGGAGGAACTTCTTTCCTGTGAGGGTGGCAGAGCCCTGGCCCAGGCTGCCCAGAGAGGTGGTGGAGTCTCCGTCTCTGGAGACATTCAAACCCGCCTGGACGCGTTCCTGTGCAACCTGCTCTGGGTGACCCTGCTCTGGCAGGGGGCTGGACTGGGTGATCTCCAGAGGTCCCTTCCAATCCCCACCATTCTGCGATTCTGTCATATGGCCAGGAAGGGGTCGGCATGGGGGAGGAAGGGCAGGGCTGGAGGTCGAATGCACCGGGAGAACTGGAGGCAAACAAGCTGCAGGATAAGGACGCAGCGAGAGCTGTGCACGGCCAGATGAGACCCAGCTGGTTGAGGAAACCCTGGGAGAGGACCGCGGTGCCACTGCAGGGAGGGAAGAAGATGGGGTTCCACTTACCATCCGTGCCGGGATCCTGCGTGCGGGGCCACTCGCTCGCCGGCTGCTTGATGCTGCGCTGCTGCCGGCTCTGCCCCAGCGGGGAGTTGCTGCGGGAGAGCGAGAGGTTGGAGATGTACTTGGATTTGCCCTGGAGGTGGGTGAAGGGGGAGGAGGGGCTGGCATTGGGACTGCCGAAGCTCTGAGACCTGTCAGGCGTCTTTGGCCACTTGGCGTAGGAGGTCGCTTTCCCGGTGATGCCCCTGGATTTGGCTTTGATATTTGTCACCGGCAGGAGTGAGGTCTGGCTTTGGTCTGGGGAGAAAAGGGAGAGAAGGGTTGTGTTGGGAGGCGGAGAGAGGCTGGAAGGACTCCCGACCTCTGAGGCCAGTGCAGAGAGAACAGCTCTACCACCTCTGAGTTTGTCCTGTCCCCACGTCACCTCCCGTATTACCCCCGCCATGAGCCGCTGAGGCTTCCCAGCCTCTGTGCCTGCAAGGGATGGATGGTGGGATCGTGGTGGGAAAAGGTGGGAAAAGGACTTGGGGGTCCTGGTGGATGAAAAGCTGGACATGAGCCCAACAATGTGCGCTGGCAGCCCAGAAGGCCAATCGCATCCTGGGCTGCATCAAAAGAACCGTGGCCAGCAGGGCGAGGGAGGTGACCCTGCCCCTCTGCTCTGCTCTGGTGAGACCCCGCCTGGAGCCCTGTGTGCAGCTCTGGAGTCCTCAGCACAAGAAGGACATGGACCTGTTGGAGCGGGGCCAGAGGAGGGCCACGAAGATG
>VYZM01009193.1:88770-101314 GCA_013398915.1 Dromas ardeola
GGAGATGCTGGGAGGGCTGGAGCCCCTCTGCTGTAAGGACAGGCTGGGAGAGCTGGGGGGGTTCAGCCTGGAGAAGAGAAGGCTCCAGGGAGACCTTATAGTGGCCTTCCAGTACCTGAAGGGGCCTACAAGAAAGCTGGGCAGGGGCTGTTTGCAAGGGCATGTAGCGACAGGACGAGGGGCAATGGCTTTAAACTGGAGCAGGGCAGGTTTAGATGAGACATTAGGAAGAAGTCCTTTACTGTGAGGGTGGTGAGACACTGGCCCAGGTTGCCCAGAGAGGTGGTGGAGGCCCCATCCCTGGAGACGTTCAAGGCCAGGCTTGATGGGGCTCTGAGCAACCTGATCTAGTGAAAGATGTCCCTGCTGACTGCAGGGGGGTTGGTCTAGATGGCCTTTAGTGGTCCCTTCCAACCCAACACATTCTATGATTCTATGATTCAAAGCAGAGGAAGGAGGCCAGACTGCGAGGGATGGCTGCTCAGGCACGCTGGCCAACCCGGCGTAGCATCTCATTACTTCATGCTGGCAGCTCTAAAGTCCTTTCAGGCCTCCCCTTTACCCCCGGCATATGTCTGACCCGTATCACAAGGTTCCTCAGCCTGGCAGCCCCGCTTTGTCTCGCAGCTGCCCGCTGGAGCGGGTCTCAGCCCAGGCAGAGGGTGTGGAGGACGGCAGAGACACTCTGAAGGACAGGCTGCACGTCCCTTTCACAATGCCCAGAGGTAAGACACGAGGTGGGATGGAACTGGGGGTATGGGGTGATGCAATGGTGTGACAGACTTTGTCCCAGCACCTCCTGGGAGCCTGGGCTGGCACCTACCTGTCCGGTTAGTGGCATGAGTGGGGCTGGTCTCAGAGAGGGCAACGGAGGAGACATTGGTGGGAGCAGCAGAGCAGCATGTGGAGAAACATGGTGGGTTGAAGCAGGCCAGCACGCTGGGACCAGGTGAGCCAAAGTCTAAGTCACGCGTGTCCTCTGTGACTGCAGGGCAAAGAGCAGGGACACGTGGAGTAAGTCAAGGGGAGAGGCATCTACGAGGAGCAGCACCAAGTGCCCCGGACTGGGGGTGTTCAGCCTGGAGAAAAGAAGGCTGAGGGGAGACCTTCTCGGTCTCTACAACTCCCTGAAAGGAGGGGGTAGCCAGGGGGGGTCGGGCTCTTCTCCCAAGGAACAGGCAATGGGACGAGAGGAAACGGCCTCAAGTTGCGCCAGGGGAGGTTAAGGATGGATATTAGGAAAAATTTTTACACTGAAAGGGTTGTCAAGCCTTGGAACAGGCTGCCCAGGGAAGTGGTGGAGTCACCATCCCTGGAGGTACTTAAAATGCATGTAGACGTGGTGCTGAGGGACATGGTTTAGTGATGGTTTTTGTCAGTGTTACGTTGATGGTTGTACTGGATGATCTGAAAGGTCCCATCCAACCCCGACAATTCTATGATTCCACAAAACCAGAGCCCCAGGACCTCTCATCATGAAGACAGAACTCCCAGCAAGCCCCTGGCATGGAGGAGCAGCCACGTTCATCACCCTGCGCCCCAACCCATCACCATGGACGTCTGCCCGGTCCCCTGTTCCGCTGCCACCTACCGTGGTGCGAGGGGGTCCTGCCACTGGCTCCATCCGACGCAGCTGTGGATCGCACCATCTGCGTTTTGTCAAAGTTCTGGCTTGACCTGAAATGCAGGAAAATACGGTGAAAACCTCCATCATGGGGGACATCAGTGTCACTTGTAGGTGAAGAGAGAAGCGGCTGTAGCAGTGAGTGGGGCGACGGGACCAGGTAGATGGAGCAAGAGCAGGCGTGGAGAGCGCAAGGGTGAGGAGGAGCAGAGGCTGGAGTGATCGGGGAAAGGAAAGGCAGGAGAGAGGCACAAAAGCTGTGAGGACAGTCAGGAGAGCTTGGAAATACCACAGCAGATCGTGTGGCAGTGCCACGTCTGGCAGGGACAAGTCCCAGCTGGTCCAGAGGACACCAGCAATGCTCACTGGAGAAGGTGGTCTACTCAGTGGATCTGATTTCCAACAGTGATCTCCGGGGTGGATTTACGTGCTTGGGCCTCAACATGTTAGGCCATAATGGGCTCCAAGCACTCACCATTCCCTAAGGGAGGTGCCCCTTGTCTCTCAGAGACAGACTGTTCCTCACCTTGTTTTCCAGAAACACGCACAATTCCACCCAGATTCATCTCATGTAACTTCAAGTGTTTCACTGAAGCCACCAAGACCCGAGCTGAGGACGCCACAGGCATCTCCCGAGGGTAAGGCAGACGTGAAAGGGGAGGAACTGCTGCCTGGTGCTGGTTTTCTCCCGTGTCTGCACCAGGAGCCCAGAGCAACACCACTTCTGGGCGCCAGCTATCGCCAACAGACATTTGGGACGAACCAAACCTCTTCCCTTCACGCACAGCAGCTATCCACTGAGCAGAAATTTTTACCGAGCTCCTCACAAAGACATTCAAGATCTTACCTGTCCAGACCTTGCCCAGGCACAGGAACCGTTCACTTTTATCTGTCCCACATTTTGGTTGTCCTGTGCCCATGTCTCGCTTGTCCCCTTAGCATTGCTCAAGGTTTCTCAAAGATAAACGAAGCTTTCACTCATTTAGAGACATTAAAATACCTCTTTGTCACCCGCAAGAATTATCTTTGTCACCTGCAAGACTATTTGATGGTTGATCTAGATGACCTGAAAGGTCCCTTCCAACCTAGGCAATTTTATGATTCTATGAACTTATTACATATATTCCTTTTTCTGGTGAAAGGTGACGCAATGCTGGTCTCCTGGAGGGAATGTGGGCACTCCCTAATCTTCATCCCAGCCCAAAACCTACCCCTATCCCTCATGTTCCTCCACTGCCGCGTTAACACTTCCCACGCGTGGCTTCATCTCGAATCCCACAAGCAATAACTTCTTTAATCGCTTCCTGTGAAACACTCTGACGTGGAGTTCTTAGAAGAACAAAATTAATTGTGCCTTCCGCCGCTCTTTATGCCGTGTTTTGTACAGAGGGTGCTGATGGACGGGGAGGGCCTGTTTTTCTTTTAAGGGAATTATTTTGCAGCAGCCCTGTGAATTCCATTAACTGAGGTGCTTTACTGGTCTGTACCTAACGAGTAACTCGCCCACCTTTCCCTGTGTCAGTACCTTTGCAAACGTTACAAGTAGTGATGGCTCATAAAAAGAAATAATTAGGGTTTTTTTATGTCCTCCTTTTCCAGTGTAATCTGTCCTGTACTTGAGAGTGACCCTCCACAATAAAGCTACTCGCATATGAAGAGAGGGTAGGAACAGCTTTTCTGGCTAATTCTTCAAAGTCTTCATCCTTTTTACATATTCCCTCCGTTCCTTTCACACCGTCTGCTCCTGCTCTACCTGTAGTATCTGGTTTCTTTATTTAGCCTTCAGTCTCCTAATCCTAATTTCCCCTTCCTGACGGGGTCCATAATCCTTCCTCCTGGAGTCGCACTTGTACATCCATAGCCCTTTCTTTGTTTCCAGTTTGGCTTAAGATTCTTGGTCTTCTGTGGTGCAGATGGAAGAAAGAAGAGGATTTGAGAGAAGGGATGCAGCAATTAAATAAGAGTATAATGAAACAGTAACATACCGTGGACACAGAGCGACCGGCACCCCAGGACCCCTGTGCCGAAAGAGCGCCAGGAGACAGGCAGTGGGCACAGCAAAAGAGCTACAGGACAGGGAAGGGAGATGGGAAGAAAAGGTAGAAGATGAGGAGGAGAAGGGGGAATGAAAGAGGATATGGGAGATCATGGAAATGGAAAGAATAATTGGGAAAATTCAAGACAAAGTGGAAAGAAAATGGGTTGGATGAGAGATGTAACCAGAACAGGAGGGAAAGAAATAGGACAGGGAGAAGAGAGAGAGAAAAAGAGACTCATTATCTGGTAAAGTGAGCTCCCAAAGGAGTGAAGCGTGCCAAAACCGAATGCCCAGCACAGGCTGCCGGGCTGGGGCCGTTCCCTCAGCGCTCCCTCCACACCAAGGACACAGTTTGCAGAGGAAAACTCTTGCCTAGTACAGACTGGTCCAGCCCCACTGCAATCAGTGGGACGATGCTGTTTTAGTCCAGCTGAAGAGGCATCCAAAGAACGTTCAGGCTGGCCACGAGTGGATACATGAGCAGCCAAACAGCAGCGTATTTTCTTTTTCTTCTCTGCTCCTCACTTCTTGCTCCAGATAATTTAATTGACGTCAGCCTTGGACGTGCGGATGCGTTTGGTTGGCTTTGCAGTTTGACTCGCTGGAGCTCAACAACCCCAGAGCGGCCACTTTTTGCACTTCAGACCCGCCCCGGTCCCCACATCCCTCCCACGGAGCCCAGAAGTACCTACCCATCGATATCCACGAGCTCTTCTTCGCTGCGCAAGCTGAGCACGTAAAGCGTGGACATGGACACCACGCTGGAAAGAAAGAGAGAGGCACAGGCTGAGGATGGGCATGGGGCAAGGGCCACGTCATGGTTCTGATCTGCTTCCAAGGGATTTCAGCCCACAAAAGATGCCATAGGTCCACAGCCCCTCGCTACCCACCCCACGGATGGCATGGACCAAACCCATGAGCTGGAGAGAGTGGAAAAGCATCAGCCTGGGGTGTGCGGTCCCACCTGAATGCCATGATGATGACCAAGGCAATAATGGTGCCCTGCAGGAAGCGCTGGCTGATGCAGGCTTGTTCTGGGACGACCGACGGTGACTGCAAGAGAAAAACCTCAAGATCAGCTCAGGGCTCCTTCCCGCTCTGGTGCTCGCCCTGATCCCACCCCAGTTTGCTCTCCTGCAGGCCCCGAACCCCCACAGAGCAGAAGCCGTATAACATCATCAGGCATGGATAAAAACAAGGAGAAATCATGGAAACGGGAGCAGACAGGGTCTCTCCCTCTGCAGCGTGGGGAAGGAAACACAGGAGGACCAAGCGTTCTTAGACAGGCCACCTTTCCCCTCTTTGGGATGGTCCCTTACCTTGCTGGCTACTTTGTGGGGTCTCTTTTTGTGGGGCACGCTTCCCGCACGGCTGAACTGGCTTCCCGTTTGGCTACAAGGAAAAAGGAGGAACGGAGCTGAGCCGTGCCGGGACAGCACGCCAAGGGATTCCCAGACGAAAATGGGATTCTCTGGGAGGGGAGAAACCTCTGCATGGCACAACAGTCACAAATCCTGGTCACTTTATCTGCTCAAGAGGAGGTACAGTGCTGGTCCATTGCCCAGGGAGCCTGAATTATGCCCCAAAACCTGCATAAGCTGAGCAGGGTGGGTATGATGATTTTGGAAGCATGAGGAACTCTCTGCCCTGAGAAAGCTGCTCATTTACTCTAGGGAAACGTGGAGACAATTTCATACTGGGTTTTTTTGGGCTGGTCTAAGAGCAGGCTACGAGCAAGGCTGTTGGTATGTGTATGCCAGACCTGTCTCACCAGTAGCTCCTTGAATCTACCCCAGGCCAAATGACAACTTCCAACACCCCACCACACCTCCCCATCTCCCCTTTCCCAAACCAAGCCGTCACTCGGGGCTGCCTGGTCTCAAAAGGAGACATCTCTTCTGGCTCCCGTGTCCTCAGTGTGGCCGCACCTGAATGCCCCGGAGCTCACGGTTGACTTCATGCTGTCCAGCCGCTTGAGCTTGGCCAGCTTGTGGCTCCACCTCTCCAGCTCATCGATGCGGGTCTCCAGGTTGTCTGTCAGTTTGCAGAGCTCCTTCACGGCTCCCACGTTCTCCATGAAGATGCGTTCCTGCCAGGGAAGGGGTTGGGAGTCTGGGTGGCCTGGCACGTGGAGGCACTCCTGCTCCCTTGGATCTGGCCACCTTGACTGCTCTCCCATGCCCTGCCCCAGGGAAAAGGGTACACAACCACCAGCTCTGGGGGTAGGGAATCATCCAACATGGCACATCTAGATCTCTACAGCCCCTGAATGCAAGAATGAGAGATATCCTCTTCAAAGCCAACCAAAACAATAAATGTTGGTGCAGGATCCCTGAGGTCTCCTGCTGGCACTAATCCAGAGTCTTCCTCAGTTACAGAGGACTGACACAAAGTCCCCATCTTCATCAGGAGCCCTTGGTCAAATCACGTGAGCCATGCTCTCCACCTACCCTTTCTCTTGCTCTTGCTCTACAGTGCAGGCTGCTCGAGTTACTCAGCAGCATTATCCAACAGACAGTTGATCCAGACCAACGGAGAGCCCAAACCCAGAAGCCTCTGGAGAGCAACCTTCCTCCTGCAGCCCCTCCGGTAAAGGCAGAGCGTTCCAGCACAAGCATCTCCCTCCAGCACAACTGCAGCCACATCCCACCCCTGCCCCTCATCCACCCTCGGGCTCTGCCACTCCACTCCTGTACACCTTCCACCTCCCACCAGCCCAGGTTGCTCCAAGCCCTGTCCAACCTGGCCTTGAACCCCTCCAGGGATGGGGCAGCCACAGCTTCTCTGGGCAACCTGGGCCAGGGGCTCACCACCCTCAGAGTGAAAAATTTCTTCCTGATATCTCATCTAAATCTACCCCCTTCCAGTTTGACGCCGTTACCCCTCATCCTATCACTACATGCCCTTGTAAAAAGTCCCTCTCCATCCTTCAAAGGTCACGCTCGCAACTACTGCCAGCTGGTGAGGAAACTGCAGGGATCTAGGCTTCCACAGAGGAGAAACAAGGCACTAAGGTCAGTCCTGGCCATTCCTAATCTCGACAGGAGATGCAGGAGAGAGCTGTCAGCTTTGGGAGGCTGTCCCCTTGATGTGTGCTATGGAAGGTTGTCCCCTCAACGTCCCAGAGCGGCAAACAGGCTGCCACAGGTTACGGAGAGGTCAGGCAAGCCAGGTGCTCTGGGTTATCGTGACATAACCACCTTATCTTATCCAGAAAGGAGAGATTATGACTAAGAGCCTCCCTACAGGATGCTGCCAACAAGGAGCCCTTCCCGAGGGAGATGCTGCCAACTTCCACCCACATCAGGCTAGTTCCTCCCTGCTGGTGTCCGCCGTCCACCCAGGGCTGCTCCCAACATCTGAAAGACCAGCCGGATCTGAAACTCAGATGGGTGGTGTTGGCCTAGAAGCGTTTCCCAGGCATCCCAGTTTCCCTCTTCCATTCCCAGCTCCACGACTCCCTTAAGCCAGGGTTCAACAGCCTCCCTGCCCCTCCTGGCTGCCACCAACCTTGTTGACGACCAGGAAGTTCTCCAGGGTCTTCCCATTGGAAAAGACTAGGTCTCCGGTGTCCTTCACAGCCTCGGGGAGGATCTCCTTTACCTCCTGAGCAATGACGCCTGCATGGAAACAGCACAATAGGTCAAGGTGGTCTGGGCAGGGTTCCTCCTGCCACAGCTCTTTCTCTGGTCCACGTGGTCGTTGGCAGGAACCCTGTAATGGCCCAGGCAGCCCATACAGGCTCAGCCACAGAAGGGCAGGGGCTGTTCAGACAAGGCTGGTTCCCAGATTGCGTGGACAGGGGTCTTGGCATCACCCCGCTGTGGCTGCACCCCTGGAGAGAGGTGGGTACTGGGAGAAGCCTCATCACAGAAGCCCTGTAAGTCACCTGTGGGAAGCGCCATCTTCTCTCCCGCTCACTGAAGAGGGAATTTCATCAGATGCCTATACTTCAGGTGGTGGGAAGCCCCCTCTCTCCTACCCCATGCCTGGGGGGCTGCCGCAGGGCAGAGCTGGGTACAGCCACCAGGAAGGGCAGTGGCACTTGGCACCATCAACAAAATGCCGCCGTAGGAGGCAGAACGCGAGGTCCAGTGCTGCAGATGCAAGAAGGTCACCGTGGTGTGACGCAAGGCCCATACCTGTCTCCGAGGTGTTGTCAATGCCCACCGTAGCTGCAAACTCGGGTTTGTAGTTGTAGTGGACCAGCCGCATACGGGAGATCCTCTTCAGCTGCTCTGTGGTGTCCACCTGGGACAAAACAGACACACGCAACTCCTCAGCAGGGTGTTGCTTCTGAAGTTCACAAGTCTCTGACTCCAAGCAGCAAAACCCACCATGGCTCACGGTAATATCTTTGCGAGGCAGCACTTCACAGGACAGCCCTGAACCCTGCTCAGACCAGCCGTTAGGACAAACAGCATTTGCACCGGGGTTGATCTCCAGTTCTTGTCACTGGACATGTTCCTTGGGTAGTGAAGCCAGGAGGAGACCGAGTCCCGTTGCACAACCAGGCACAGGGCAGTTCTCATACATATGAGACATGATTGTACCCCGTTTTTCTGGACAGGTACATCCAGCTGAGAGGACTTCAGAGCAGAGCTGAGCCTCCCACCCAGGCTCTGGCAAGCCCCAGTGTGCTATCTCATATATTCGCTTGGTTCCAGGTTTGTCATTTCTGCATTTGCTAGTTCTGGCTAACAGCGGAAGAGTCAATATTCCCTAAGATGCGATGGACAAGCTGCGTTTGGGACAGATGGGGACAGACAGGCACTTCCCATCTGGCCAACAGGAGCTTGGGTTGCCCATAAGGACTATGTTAAAATCAGCAGCTGAAACAGGCTCACAAGGACCCGCAAGCTTTCTGTGGTGCCTCTTCAGACCTCTCATCACCCCAAACCTACCCTGGTTTGCCTGGCTCTTACCTCCTGGATGTCCTCCTTCACTCGAACATCTGAAGGGTGCATCAGCGAACCCATGACCTTCACATTGCCATGGACCACGAGGGCTTCATCGGGGCGGTCTGTGTTGATGCCGACCCGGCCGTGGTGAAAAACAGTATCAGGGAGCTGTGCCCGCTGCCAGAGCACGTCGCTGTCACTCTCAAACTGGCCAGGGTTGGAGGCCTGTGCAGAGACAGGAAAGTGGGGACTGAAAAGCAGGGAGAGAAACGCTGCGGTGCTGCTGGGCAGAGGCACTCTGAGGTGTAGAGGCACCGAGGACATCAGGAGAGCCCCACAGACCCATCCCTCCGTGCACGTTGCAGAGGGACCGCAGAGCAGGAGAGGTCATCACAGAATCGCAGAATGGTAGGGGTTGGAAGGGACCTCTGGAGATCACCCAGTCCAACCCCCTGCCAGAGCAGGGTCACCCAGAGCAGGTGGCACAGGAACGCGTCCAGGCGGGTTTGAATGTCTCCAGAGACGGAGACTCCACCACCTCTCTGGGCAGCCTGGGCCAGGGCTCTGCCACCCTCACGGGAAAGAAGTTCCTCCTCGTGTTGAGATGGAATTTCCTATGGTCAAGTTTGTGCCCGTTACCCCTTGTCCTGTCCCTGGGCACCACTGAGAAGAGCCTGGCCCCATCCTCCTGACACCCACCCTGTCAGGATTTATAAGCGTTGATGAGATCTCCCCTCAGTCGTCTTTTTTCCAGACTGAAGAGACCCAAATCCCTCAGCCTTTCTTCATAAGAGAGACGTTCCAGTCCCCTAATCATCTTCATAGCCCTTTGCTGTATCCTCTCCATGGACAACAGATGGACATCAGAGAGTCCAAAGCTTCTGTGGTGGCCTGCAAAGTGCCTCACCACCCTCATAGTGAAAAATTTCTTCCTCATATCTAATCTAAATCTCCCCTGCTCCAGTTTGAAGCCATTACCCCTTGTCCTATCACTACAAGCCCTTGTCAAAAGTCCCTCTCCAGCCTTCTTGTAGGCCCCCTTCAGATACTGGAAAGCTGCTATAACGTCTCCCCGGAGCCTTCTCTTCTCCAGGCTGGACCCCCCCAGCTCTCTCAGCCTGTCCTCCCAGCAGAGGGGCTCCAGCCCTCCCAGCATCTCCGGGGCCTCCTCTGGCCCCGCTCCAACAGCTCCGTGTCCTTCTGCTGTTGGTGCCCCAGCGCTGGAGGCAGCGCTGCAGGGGGGTCTCACAGAGCCAGGCAGAGGGGCAGAATAAAATACAAACAGCTTGTCCCAACAACACTGTTCCCTCACTCCCAACAGCTCTGCCCTGGACACTGGTCCAATCTTGGGAGAATGGGACATCTTCCCTATCCTGCAAGAGGTTCTTGCATGCCCAGAGGCTGATCTGACTAAGTAGGTGTAGAAAGGCTGTAGCCAGACCCCAGTCATGGACAGGGATAGCTACAAGGAAGGTAGCAGGAGTCTGGAGAAGGTGGGAAAGGGCTGGGTGGGGCAAGCACTGGAAAGGCAGAGGAAGGTAGGAGGATTTCCCAGGAGATCCAGCAAAGGACTGCAGGGCACCTGCAGGGGCTGAGGGAGGAGAAAAGGACTTACTCTGACGATGATGCGCTCGGAGATGTGGGCTGCCAGCGTGTAGTTCTGGTTCTGTGCATGTGCCTGCAAGGCCACCACGAGCATGAAATACCTGCCAAGGGGGGAGAGAGGTCAGCGTGCCATCTTGCACCGGGAACTGCCCAGTCTGCCCAGGCACCAAGCTGTCATGGTGGGCTTGACACATCCCCTCTCCTTGTGCTTTGGGTACAGGCATTGTCCCCAACCCCTCCCAGGGTCGGGGAGACCCTTCTTGCGGCCACAGCAGACACCTCCTTTCCTCCACACAAACAAGGACAGACAATTCAGGACGTGTCCCCCGTGTCCCCCTCCCTCCAGTCACACTCCCCGACCTGGGGACTGGCACATCCACAGGCCTTGAGTGTTCACAACAGCCTGGAGAAGGCACCGGTGCTCCTCACCTCTGATCTGGGTTGGGTTTGCCTTTCTTCCGCATGTTGTTGGCTGTGGTCTCGCTGAAGTGCAGCCGCCCCACGGTGACCTTGGTGACCTGCTCTGGAGGCAGGTTGACGCTGGGGAAGGGAAAACAGAGGAGCGAGTGAGGACACTGCTGAAGAGGAGGTTCTTTGGGGAATGGTCATCTCCTGGCCTGCTCCACCAAGGCGGGTCTATGAACTGGGGACTGAGCAGAGTGGGGAATGTGAAGAGAGAAAAGCTTTGCTGTGGGAAACAGAGGAGAAAACTGGAAACTTTGATAGCTACAGTACAATCCCAAGACCTCCTACTCAGCCCCTTTCCCCACCGTCTCCTGCTGTTGCTTATTCCCCAGTAGCACATCCCACTAGAGCACTGGTCTTGTGAAGAGTGGCTGAGGGAGTTGGGGGTGTTCAGCCTGGAGAAGAGGAGGTTGAGGGGAGACCTCCTCGCTCCCTACAACTCCCTGAAAGAAGGGTGTAGCCAGGGGGGTCGGGTTCTTCTCCCAAGGAACAGGCAATAGGACAAGAGGAAACGCCCTCAAGTTGCACCAGGGGAGGTTTAGGATGGATATTAGGAAAAATTCCTTCACCAAAAGGGTTGCTGAGCATTGGAACAAGCTGCCCAGGGAAGTGGTGGAGTCGCCATCTCTGGAGGTATTTAAAAGACGTGTAGATGTGGTGCTGAGGGACATGGGTTAGTGGTGCGTTTGGCAGTGTTAGGTTGATGGTTGGACTTGATGATCTGAAAGGTCCCTTCCAACCTGGACGATTCTATGATTCTATTCCATGATTCTATGATTCCATTCTACACCCTGGGCAATACTCACGTGACAGGGTTGAAGGGCCGTTTGCTGCGGTCAGACTGCGACTGCTCGATATTGATGGACTGGTTCAAGGCCTCTAGCTGAAGAGAAAGATTTGGGTATGTGACAAAAAGCAGAAAGCTGAGACGTTCCCCTTCCCACCTCCTTCTCCCCCGCTGCCTGCCCAGCCCTCCTCGCAGTACAACTGACTTGCAACACCCAACGTGAGCGTGGTCATTGTCCAACCATGGGTGAACGTGTGTCCAACATATGGTTGAAGGTGAAAAGATCTTCCCAAAGTGCCTATATAGCTCTGGAGTCAGAAGTGAGTGAGAGGCAGCCCTCAAGACACTGGGGCGGTGATTGAGTCCATCTTAGGACTCTTATTCCAAGATCTGCCTTGTCCTGGCCTTCAGCACTCTCCCTACAACTTAGCCCATGAAGACGTGGTGCTGCCTGATCCCAGCCGTCTGCCAAGGACCCCTTTTCCCCACTGGATTCACTACTGGCCCTTAGCTCCCGCTTGCCTTCACTCCGTGCAGCTTCAGGTAGAAGCACTCTAAGGGTTTCAGGCCCTCGGGGGTCTTCACATACTTGGGATCTCCAAGCATGCCGATGTAGACCGTGACCTGGAAGTGATTCTTCTTCTGGCACACAAAGGCATCGTCGCCCACTGAGAAGTTGAAGCCCTTGTCAGCATCGACGCGGTAGGTGAGCATCGGGCTGTGGAAAAGGTAGCAGGTGTTATACCCTGTGTGCCCCACGAAAGGCTCACGCTGGTGGCGGGAAGGACGAGTGTTATGGTCTGAGGAACCCACAACAATTTATTGTCGTTCTGACGATTATTCTATCACCTGATGATCCCTCCCCACCCGGGAAGGGGAACTGGCAAACAACACGGAAACGCCAAGGGTTGAAATGTAAACAGATTTAATAGAATAAGACTAAATAATTAATATTAATAACACTAAAGAACCAATATTGATCCTGATACCAATATAAAATGCACAAGGATTATACCCAGCCCATTCCATCATCGGAAGCCGTGCATCCCAGCAGGGACAGCCAATGTGGGACCCTGCGAGCGCTGCGGCTTCGGGAAGAAGGGAAGGGCTCAGGGCTCCGGCAC
>VYZM01009193.1:128969-153592 GCA_013398915.1 Dromas ardeola
AAACCCAAAACATACAGCGGGTGTATGGTGGAACAGGACCAGGAGACCCCAGGAGCTCCTGGCTGATGGTCCCACAGGGCAAGGTGCAGCGTTCCCCCTCCCAGCGGCTCTCCAGCTCGCACTAGGTGCCGAGCAGAACCAATCCACGCTGGGCACGAAGGTCCACCAGCCATCACCTGGCAGGGCACGGCGAAGCTCAGAAGCACAGCACGCCGTGGTGAGGAGCAGAGCCCCGGTGCGGCGCTGAGCACGTTCCCGTGGCCGTGCGCGAGGGGTTGTGCAATCCGCGGCTGCCGCATCGGCACATTCCCGGGGCCTCGCGCTGCTCAGCACCCCCTTCTGCTTCCTCCCCTGTTTATCCTTCGGTCCTGGCGGATTGGCTGCCGGCCTGGCCGCGAGCACCAGGAATCCGTGCCATGGCTGGCAAACCAAACACCGCCTAAGCCCGGGGAGCTGCGGGGCTTCAGAGCTTCAGACGTTCGGCTTCAGCCTTGCTCCTCCATCAGCAGGAGCCCGGCTGGCTGGGCCGTGCAGGGCGAACCCTGAGGAGCACCCGGCGTGACAGCCCTGCTTCGCTCAGGATGGACACAGCATCCCTCCCGTGCCCGCCCTGCCTGGACAAGGGGCCATGACAAAATCCTGTCCCTGCTCAGAGACCTGGGCTGCCAGCTTAGGAAGCCCACTGCCCCATCCCTGGAGGGGTTCAAGGCCAGGCTGGACGGGGCTTGGAGAACCTGGGCTGGTGGGAGGTGTCCCTGCCCAGGGCAGGGGGGTTGGAACGAGATGAGTTTAAAGGTCCCTTCCAACCCAAACCATTCTGTGATTCTATGAAGAGCCCATCATGGGGACACAGCTCCTCGTGTAAGGGACAGAGGGACGATCTCCCCATCACTCCACGCACTCAACCCTGGGCTGCCCAGAGGGTACGGAGCCAGGGAAAGACCCCTTCCGGAGGCAGGGACGGCGACCCCGCAGCCCCCGCCTCCCCCCAGATACCGGCCCAGCATTCCTCCTTAATTAATGCTCTTTATTACCTGACTGTAACGATAACCAGTCACTCCCAGCAAAAGGGGCTCCTGTAACCCGAGTGGGATGCCAGGCCAGACCACTCCTCCATCTCCCCCAAAGCGCTTCCGGGACCACCCCAGAGCGAAGCCCTGGCTGCCCGAGGCTCTGAGAGGGGTCCCCAGACCCTCTCCCTGAGCCGCAGCATGATTCCTCCATGGGGTGAGCCCCTCTATCATCTTCCTTTGGCCCCTCCAGGACAGCCCGCGGGGGTCTCCACGGGCTGTCAGTGGTGTCAATGCATGCAATGGCTTGACTTCAGGGACCTTCCCTTGATCCGATGGTGATGGAGCTACATTGAGCTACACGGGCTGGTTACTCTCTCCTAAACACCACCACCGAGGGGTTTCAGTCGCATTAGGGCACCTTTCTCCCACACACGTGCAAACACGGCACGCGCCCCGTCCCATCACAAAAGGTGGGACTGTCCCCCTCAATGCAAAGGTACAGCCACCACCCTGTGTCCCACCCCGGGGACATCCCCTGCCAGCCCATCACCAAGGACAGCCCGAAGCCACGGGGCAGCTCGTGCATCCCCCATTCATGCTGGAGCAGAATCAAGATCCAAAGCCACACCAGAAATACAGCCAAGGCTGAGCTCTGGGGGTCCGTGGGGCAAGATCCCAGGGAAAACACCAAACTCAGGGCTCAGGAGATGGAGGTTTGGGAGAATTTGGGCATTACCCACAACCTGTGAGCTCCAGGGAGCTTAATTTGGGTGTCAAGTATTTTGAAGGAAATAATGAATGGAGCAACTGAGAGGGGCTTTGAACATAGACCCAACACCTCCTCCATGGAGAGGCCAGGACTGTATCCAGCCCGGCCGTATCGGACCCCCTCCTCCCTGGCAGCTCTCTTCCACTCTCGGTGAGCTCCCATCCCTCTCCCACGTCTAACCCCACTGCCATCCCTCGCTCCCGAGAGAAGAAACTATCCCACAGCAGCTCGGGTGGGATGCCGGGAAAGTAGAGCATCAGAAGGACTGGAGATACGGGACTGGTGGGATTTAGCCAAGACCTCAGATTTACCACAGCGAGTAAAAAGCATTACAGGGTCTCCGGTGGCCAGGAAGACCCTGGACCAACAACCTGGCTGAAGAGAGAACCACAACCAACCTATGGCCACCCTGCAGCTCAGTGTCCAGGGTCAGCGGCATCATCCACAGCGGCACCTCCACCTCCCCGGGAAAGCTCCTCCTGCTCTCACACAGGCCCACAACTCCTTCGCTTACACGCACAGAAGAATATATCCGACAAAAGCGCCTTGGGATAAGCTGGAAAGTATCCCGAACCATTTAACGTGGCCCACAGGAACCCTCGTTCCCATACCTGCTGCGTAGCATCACTATTCCTGACGTACGAGCCAGTACCTATACCCGCTACAGGTGTATGTGTATACACAGATAGACAGATAATGCCCTCTCTCCATCTCCCAGGCCTCGGGGAGGACAAGGCGCGTGGTGGAAGACATCTCAAGACAGAAGAGGCGTGAGGAGACAGAGCAGGGCACGGGCATGTCCCTCAGGGAGCCCTGGGGGAAACGGTGGGCAGCTCCATGCAGAAGAGATGACCCATCCTTCCTCCCAAACCTTCCTGAGCCCTCGTCTTCCTAATCCCTGCTTCCTACTGCCCTCTCCGCACCTTCTCCTCTTCCAGCCCCTCTCAAATTCCCCCATGTCCCATCTCCCCTTGTCCTGTCCCTCCCCGAGTCCCTTCCCCTTCCGACTCTCCACCCTTGTCCTGGCTTCTCCTCTGCCCTTGCCAGCTGTGAACCTTGGCATGGATAGAGCCATTGTCCTCCGGGCACGGGGGCCGAGGAGGAGGAGGGGAAGGTGTGAGAGGGGACACAGTGGAGCGTTTGTGCGTGTCCCCGCAGCCGTCAATGCCCTGCTTGTCCATTCATGCCCTAAGATGGCAGGAACAGCAGCACCCACACAAGCCTCGCCATTTGGCGGGGTCCAAGGTGCCTGCCCAGGGGGGCACATTGCCCTGTTTGTTTGGAGGCCGGCAGAGGCAGAAGACAACGCCGTTATCTCCCTCTCCGGGCTGAGGGTGTCGGAGGGCTGGCAGGGGGGACAAGAGGACCAAAGAAGGTCACTTCACGTGGCATCTCCCGAGCTCGGGACCACTGCACGAGGCCGGCCCGGCCACCCTCGCACCTTGCCCTGGTGCAAGCGGCACAGGACTAATTTCTCTTTCAGTAAGGTCTTGTCTAATGCTCGGGAAAACTGCCTTTTTAGAAGATTCTAGTGTCTGAACTGGTGAAAATATTTACTTTATAGCCAGCTCTGGTGTGGGGGTTTCAAGGTCTCGGTGTTTTCAAGCTCCCCAGGTGTGGGGATGAGGAGGAGCGAGACCCGGGCACTTGACCGCAGCTGCCAACAGGGTTATTTCAGACCATGAACGCCACATTCAATATAAACTAGAAAGTTTGCTGAGAAATTCTCTCTCCCCCTTGCTGGCTGCCATCCAGAGAACTCCTTGCCCCGGTGCCGGAGCCCTGAGCCCTTCCCTTCCTCCCGCAGCCACAGCGCTCGCGGGGTCCCACATTATAATCCTTGAGTATAATCCTTGTGTATTTCATATTGGTATCGGGATCAATACTGGTTCTTTACTATTATTAATGTTAATTATCTAGTCTTATTCTATTAAATCTGTTTAGATTTCGGCCCTTGGGTTTCCTTGTTTTTTCCTGATTCCCCCTCCTGGGTTGGAGGGTTAATCAGGTGAGAGAATAATCATCTAAACAACAATAAATTGTGGTGGGTTCTTCAAAACCGTAACACACCTCCGTTCCCCAGCCCAGGAAGAAGATGGGAATCAGGAAAGGTTTTTTCCAGCACAGCCTCTGGATCTACAGAGTGACACCTATGTGCACGACTCCCTGTCACCATGGTGGCAGTGAAGGTCCAGCACAGCTCTTCTCCCTGTCAACATAAACTTTCTTCAGCGGGAATTATTCACAATACAAGAAAAAAAAATAAATATATATATTACCAGCTACGTACTGGCATTAAGCAGAGACCATGACCCACCTTGCCATGCTCGGCGGTGACCGGGAGAGGCAATAAATCATAGAATCATAGAATCACTCAGGTTGGAAAAGACCCTTGGGATCATCGAGTCCAACCATCAACCCCACTCTGCAAAGTTCTCCCCTACACCATCTCCCCCAGCCCCACATCTAAAGGGCTCTTAAACACATCCAGGGATGGTGACTCCACCCCCTCCCTGGGCAGCCTGTTCCAGTCTCTGACCACTCCTTCTGGGAAGAAGTTTTTCCTAATGTCCAGTCTAAACCTACCCTGTTGCAGCTTGAAGCCGTTCCCTCTTGTTCTATCGCTAATTCCCTGTGAGAAGAGACCAGACCCCAAGAGGCACAAGGACTTGACAAGGCTGGTGGCAGATGGCTGAGCAATGTCATCGCTGCTCTGCCAGTGCCAGGGAGAGAGCCCAGGGACACAGTCCCCGGACACTGACCTCGCTGCAGGGCCACCAGCGCTGCCGGGCTTGTGGCTCCTTTTCCAGGCTCTTAGGAAACTCAGCCATCCAGGAGCCGCTCTGGAGACCATTTTCAGCCCAGTTCGGAAGACACACACACCACAAACACGGAGGACTCAGGGCTCGGAGCTGCCACTCCTGGAAATCCTCCCCCACCCCCCCCAGCACAAAACAATCCTTAAGCAGGAAGATTAATAATCAAACGGCAACAGAATACAAATCTCCAGGCAGCCAAGCATCGCCTGGAACACCACGTCCAGATCGGGCGCCTCCTTCCCTCCCTTCTAACTGGGAGGCAACAAGGTCTCTCCTGTCCAGTCTGGACAGCCTCCAGAGGAGGCTGAGAGTAAGAAAACAGAGCAATTTATCTGGATGGGACTTTTGCCAGGGCTTGGGGAGGGCCATCACTACTTTTGTGCAACCAACACCGATGTTTCACAAGCAGGAGCGTCAGGTCATCAAGCTTTTCCTTCTTAGAATCACGGAATGGTTTGGGTTGGAAGGGACCTTAAAGACCATCCAGCCAGGGACACCTCCCACCAGCCCAGGTTGCTCCAAGGCCTGTCCAACCGGCCTTGAACCCCTCCAGGGATGGGGCAGCCACAGCTTCTCTGGGCAGCTGAGACACATAAACACAGCTGGGATGTGCAACCAGAGAGCGCTTGCTCTCAGCGCTACGCTGCAATAGAATTTGCTCCAGAGCTGACTGGGAAAAATCACACAGGGCACCAGAAGCTTCTTACGTCGTTGGGTTTCCTCTACCATCGCTGCAGTAAGTCCTCGTCTACCTCTGCTGCACACGTGGCACCAACCTCCCAAGAGCCACGGCCACTTCCCAAGGTCTGGGACCAAGAGAATTGGACCAGTCAGGCACACAGGTACAGAGCAGTCATTTCTTTTGCCAACGAGGAGACTCAACACATCCCGCTTCAGTGGACCAAGTCTTCTTCGGCAGCTGTGGAGCATCAGTGATGTGTTTGCAGGTGGTCCCACAGCCGGGGCAGCTTCACAGCAGGGTTGGGGTGGCGTAAATGGTCCATTGACATCCCTCCTGCCCCACCACTTGGCTTCTGCTCAGGGTTGATTCGTGAGCTGATGGGTCCTATTGGGAGTTCTTGCCCTGCTTGTGCTCCTGAGAGAAGGATGGACTGAAGGGCAGGATGGACACTATTTCTCCCTGATTTCATCCATCATAAGACAATAGCGACCATTATATCCCAGAATTTTACTCAGGGTGCTCCCCACCAAACCCAGAGCTCAGGACACATCCTTTAGACAGATGCGACTCTGAATTAGGCTTCTGCTGATTAACTCATCTCATGAGGAAGAGGCCACACTAATCCATTTCCACCCTTCAGTTCCTCATCTAAGCTTGCATGATGTATCTCCACACCCCAAACTACCGGAATAAAGAGCCCTCTGCTCCAAGAAACCTCCTTTCCAAGAAGGTGTTCGAGGACCAGATCAGTCACCTTCATGCTTTGCCCTTTCCTGAGCCAAGCCAAGCTTCTCTAGCCACCCACAATAAATAACAAGCAACGATGCAACTAAAATAATTCCTTAAAAAAAAGTCCCTAGGGATTACTGCCGTGCTGGCTATTTCCACACAGGCTTTCAGACCGAAAATGGGGCGGTTTTTTTGTTGTTTGCGTTTTCTGACCAACCGTGAGCTGTCTCCCGCACCAGAACGTGGTTCCGGCACCAGGGGTTTAGTGAACGGTAAGCAGACAATACAAAGCAGATACCAAACGTGCTGCTTGGATCCCATCCACCCTGCGAGCTCTCCGACCGGCCTGGGTCTCACTTCAAAGCAGCGCGTGTCTAGAGCAGTACAACCCAAGAGGGAAGGTGCTTGGCACGCTGCTGGAGGACGCTGGGTGGGGAGGACGAGGAGGTCATTGGGGCGGTGGGAGGCACTGACCGCACACATTCCCGCAGGCAAAACACCTCCTTGGGCTCTTGATGAGCAGAACAAGTCGTCTCCATGTATTAGACAAACGGAGGCAAATACCAGGACTGAAATAAGGGTAAGATGTGTCCAAAGTCTTACGAAGAGTGGCTGAGGGAGCTGGGGGTGTTCAGCCTGGAGAAAAGGAGGCTGAGGGGAGACCTCCTCGCTCCCTACAACTCCCTGAAAGGAGGGGGTAGCCAGGGGGGGTCGGTCTCTTCTCCCAAGGAACAGGCGATGGGACAAGAGGAAACAGCCTCAAGTTGCGCCAGGGGAGGTTTAGGATGGATATTAGGAAAGATTTTTACACTGAAAGGGTTGTCAAGCATTGGAACAGGCTGTCCAGGGAAAGGGTTGAGGCACCATCCCTGGAGGGATTTAAACGACGGGTAGACGTGGTGCTGAGGGACATGGTTTAGTGATGGTTTTGTCACAGTTAGGTTGATGGTTGGACTCGATGATCCGAAAGGTCCCTTCCAACCTCAACAATTCTATGATTCAAAGCCAGCTAAACCTCACGGCAGTACAGCCTGAGCTGCAGATGCAAAAGCACAAAGGACGGGGATGATGATGGATAAGACCTTCTCACAAAGGACTGAGAGCAGAAGAGATGCGTGAGGCAGGTCAGGGACCAGCGAACGAAATTGCGAGCCCTCCTCTGGTACCTGGCCCGGGCAGGGAGCCGTCCCTCCTCTGCTCCCTCCGTCTCCCTCCGGCGCAGAGGACAACGAGGAATAAGAAGCATCCCACTGCTCCCCCAGCTCCTTCCACCAGCACAGAGAGATCACACGCTCCCGATGCTCTAAAGCACCAGCGTGTGGGTCCTGAGCGAACAAGTCTGTCTCGCTGCCAGCCAGAACCGCGACAAAGAGCCGAGTTATGAGGGGAGAGTGGGAAGGCAAGGAAATTACACAAACTTTATGAGTCATTAGCTCAATAGATTAAAAGACCTCTTAGAGCCTTCTGTCCAGGCCAGCATAAGGTCATTCATTCCCAGCTCGCTCCGTGGGGCTCTGCCCTGTGCGTCTGGACCTTCATCAGTTCCACTGGGGAGATGATGCTGCAGCCCCACGCTCCTCCAAGCCCGGCTGCCCTCCTTGGAGTAGTTGCTCCCTTTGTAATCCCCACTCGCCACCCGTGCCCCATGTACACAAGAATTTCACAGCTGGGCCATTTGCTCTCTTCTTAACTGCAACTGCTCACAGGCCAATTCCCTGGTCCATCAGCCAACTCCTCTGGTCCTGACTACCGTCAACCTGACATCATCTGCCTCCTGTGACTGTCCCCAGCCTGTGCAACAACATTCATAGAATGGTTTGGGTTGGAAGGGACCTTGAAGACCACCCAGTGCCACCCCCTGCCCTGGGCAGGGACACCTCCCACCAGCCCAGGTTGCTCCAAGCCCCGTCCAACCTGGCCTTGAACCCCTCCAGGGATGGGGCAGCCACAGCTTCTCTGGGCAACCTGGGCCAGGGGCTCACCCCCCTCACAGCCAAGAATTTCTGCCTCACATCTCATCTCAATCTCCCCTCTTCCAGTGTCAAACCCTTCCCCCTCGTCCCACGGCTCCCCTCCCTGACCCAGAGTCCCTCCCCAGCTTTCCTGGAGCCCCTTGAGGGACTGGAAGGGGCTGGAAGGTCTCCCCGGAGCCTTCTCCTCTCCAGGCTGAACCCCCCAGCTCTCTCAGCCTGTCCTCCCAGCAGAGGGGCTCCAGCCCTCCCAGCATCTCCGGGGCCCCCGTGCTATTGCTTCCCATTGCCACCCCAGCATCTGTCAGAGCCGGGAGGCTGCCTCTCTCCCTTTGAATAGCTACGTTTGGAATTATTTTTATCCCAGATGCATCTTTTGCTTTCCCTAAAAACAAGGGCCACAGCTCCGGCTGAAGCCCAGCAGTTCAGCTGACTTCAATCGGAAACGGGGCAGAAAGCCTGGCTTTCCTGCAAAATCCACTCTTCATCTTGTCCCTCAAGGTTTGCGGTACCGGCAGCATCTTTAGATTGCTAAATACCCTTGTGATTGAGGTGCCTCTGTAGCAGCCCACCCTGAGTCTGCTGGGCTGGGTGTTGCCGGTTCAAATATGAGCCAGACGGTCCCTGCCATGCCGCGTTCATGGCCTTGAACTTCTCCAGTGCCTTTCGCTTCATGCCAAACAACATCCTGATTGGAACCGACAGGGAGAACCTGGCTGAGGTCAAACACCACGTCACAAAGAGCTAAAATACAGCTGTTAATATAGAGACATCGAAGAGCAGAGGGGTTACCAGCAGAGACACCCCCCCCCCTCCCAGGAATGGCACCTGGGCCGAAGCCACTTGCCCTGACAGTGACCGCAGAGTTCTCCACACGTAAGGGGACTATGGACCAGAAGATGGAGAAACCATCCCGGCTTTTTGCCATACCGCGGCTGGAATCCATGGTCCACCTCCATTTGTCTGGAAGAGGGCATGGAAATGGTAGAGAGACTTTGGAAAAGGGCGAAATAACAGGGATGCACAAGAAGCTTCACAAAAGTCCCCATCTGGTCTGTTTATTACCAGGAGGCTGAGCAGCGGCTGAATCCTCCCGTATATGAACTCACGTTGGAGACAGCAGCCTGCTGGGGGGGGAGTTTCAGTCTGGCGAGGAGGATACGGCACCCGGAGTGCAAGATTTGACAATGGCAGCCACGAAATAAGACGTTGCTCCTCGCAGGGAGGTAAAACACGCAGGTCAGGGACCATCTGCTCCTCCATGCTTGCCAAGCTCAGCCACAGCAGGCCCAAGGCCCTCGTGTCTTACTCCAATAAATATGAATATTAACATTACTGGTCACCGTAATTTGGAAAGTATAACAAATTACTCTCAAAGTGATGCTCTAGGAGGAATTCTACCTCTCGGATATCTTGGAGGCCCCCCCCTAGTTGTAGAGCCCACAGTGCTCTGAATCCAACACAACACGGAGGCAGCAGACGGTGTCTCAACAGATACAAGAAGCTCAGGGAGCCAAAACCAAACTTTCTCAGCACAGAAAACCACAACCACTGTTCAACCGTCCCTCAGGTTCTCCACCTAGTTGACTTATGGACAAAGGTTTCAGAGGAAACTCAGTGATCAGAAGCTGATTTAGGATTTTCAGCAGTTCAGGAACACTTTTGACAATATTTTCCTATTTCCTTATCCCCACTGTAGTTCACCGATCCGCCCAAGAGAGTTCTGTTTGCAAAATTCATTCACAGCACGTTACCACAGCTCTGTAAGTCATGAGTTGTCCATGGATGGAAAGCAGGGAGAGCACTGACTTCTTCCCGCTCCCACCGGACACCTCTCTCTGGCACAGCACAATGGGTTCATCCCTTGCCCCAAGTCTTTCAGACAGGCCCCAGCCGCGAAAGGAACTTCCTTGGAGGCTGACACACAAGTGACAAACCATTCCTTAACCTCACAGCTGAAGTTTTCTGAGCTTTATATCTCCACTTTCCTTTCTTTTGTGACAGATCCCTTTGGAAAAGCACGGGTCTACCTTGCAGCCAGGATCCATCTCCTGCCAGGCCCCCGCTCCACTTCTTTTGGAGGTTCATTGTGCGACTTGGGGTCTGTCACAATAGAAAAGTCACTTTCCCCTTCTGCAGATTCCTGGGTCTCTCCTAGAAGTCTACTCACACATGTGAACAAGAGGTAACAGGCACAAACTTGAGCTTAGGAAGTTCCATCTCAACACGAGGAGGAACTTCTTTCCTGTGAGGGTGGCAGAGCCCTGGCCCAGGCTGCCCAGAGAGGTGGTGGAGTCTCCCCCTCTGGAGACATTCAAACCCGCCTGGACGCGTTCCTGTGCCACCTGCTCTGGGTGACCGTGCTCTGGCAGGGGGTTGGACTGGATGATCTCCAGAGGTCCCTTCCAACCCTACCATTCTGTGATTCTGTGAATCTAAGGAAGAACAACGCCATGCCACTAGTGAAGTATGTTAGCGCTTATGCCTGAGGTCTAGAGCTGAATAACAGGACTTTCAGGTTGATGCACCTCCTTCAAGTTGAACTTTCTGGAGCTCTTCCACCCAACCGCATCTTCAAAATGGCAAATGGGCTTCAATGGTCCTGTGGGGGCTGATGACCCTGCCATCTCCCTGCCAGGTTCTCCATGAGGCTGGAGCTGACCTCCGGGCTGGAGAAGACCCTGCCAGGACAGCACTGCTGGCCAAGGGACCGCCACCACCCTGCGCCCATTGCAGCTCCACACACCATACCAGCACACATAGGAAGGCAGAGCCGAGCAGACTCTTTCCCAGAAGGACAGTCCACACTCGGTGAACAATCACGGCAGCCTCCAGCATTTTTACAGTGCCTGTGCCCAGAACTCTGATCTCTGAGGGTGGTGAGCCCCTGGCCCAGGCTGCCCAGAGAAGCTGTGGCTGCCCCATCCCTGGAGGGGTTCAAGGCCAGGTTGGACGGGGCTTGGAGCAACCTGGGCTGGTGGGAGGTGTCCCTGCCCAGGGCAGGGGGGTTGGAACGAGATGAGTTTAAAGGTCCCTTCCAACCCAAACCATTCTGTGATTCTATGATCCTGGGAAAGAAATTCCCAAGATTACTGGCCTCTTGTTTCTGTGTAGTTGCTTGACTACAGGAAAGGAAGAGATGGATCTTGCCCTGAAATTGTAGCAGCTGGTTACACCAAGGGCTGACACAGGCAAAGCAACAGGGAACTGCCTGGATTCATGCTGTAAAATGGTGGCGTTGCCCACATCTGCAGACTGTTTTGTCTGGAAGAGACCCCTGCATAACCTTCGGAAAAGAGCACACAGACCTGACTTTGAGTTCTCCAGTCCCTCGGAGAAGTTCTCAGCCCATACAGACAACCAGGGCTGAGCCAAGGGCAGTCTGACCAGTTTCTCAATGTTCAACAGCACACATTCCTTCCTGTAAAAGCCCCAAACCAGAGCTATGGGATTCTTGGTTGGTTGGGTTTGTTTTGTTTTGTTTTTTTACAGGTGAAACACAAACCCACAACCACACATGATGAGAAGCCCCACAGTTCTCCTGATAAAGCCAGGATGCCAACCTCAATCTCATAGATAAATTCCCTGCGGCAGTAAAAAAACACCAAAACTGTTATTCCTCCACAGTTTCAGCTGGAGATTGCATTGCTCAAAGCCGTTATGTGGGTCAGGCTAGAAGACCTCATAGTTCCTTCTAACCTGAAATTCAGTTAAGCATCTTTCTTTTAGGAAATGATAACTGTCAAAGTAAGGAAAACCAGAAGGTAATTTCATTGAAAGACTTACTGCCACTGCCTGGGCCTTATGAAATCAGCAAGCAAGAAGAGGAGCAGAAGGGGATAGGAACATAGAGGAGAGGTCACAGAATCACAGAATCGTAGGGTTGGAAGGGCCCTCTGGAGATCACCCAGTCCACCCCCCTGCCACAGCAGGGTCACCCAGAGCAGGTGGCACAGGAACGCGTCCAGGCGGGTTTGAATGTCTCCAGAGACGGAGACTCCACCACCTCTCTGGGCAGCCTGGGCCAGGGCTCTGCCTCCCGCACAGGAAAGAAGTTCCTCCTCGTGTTGAGATGGAACTTCCCATGGTCAAGTTTGTGCCCGTTACCCCTTGTCCTGGCCCTGGGCACCACTGAGAAGAGCCTGGCCCCATCCTCCTGACACCCACCCTGTCAGGATTTATAAGCGTTGATAAGATCCCGTCTCAGTCGTCTTTTTTCCAGACTGAAGAGACCCAAATCCCTCAGCCTTTCTTCACAAGAGAGCTGTTCCAGTCCCCTCAGCATCTTGGTAGCCCTTTGCTGTCCCCTCTCCAGCAGTTCCTTGTCCTTCTTGAACCGGGGCGCCCAGAACTGGACACAGCACTCCAGCTGTGGCCTCCCCAGGGCAGAGCAGAGGGGGAGGATGACCTCCCTCCACCTGCTGGCCACCCTCTTCTTGATGCCCCCCAGGATGCCATTGGCCTTCTTGGCCACAAGGGCCCATTGCTGGCTCATGGCCATCCCGTTGTCCACCAGGACTCCCAGGTCTCTTTCCACCGAGCTGCTCTCCAGCAGGTCAGCCCCAACCTGTCCTGGTGTGGGGGGTTATTCCTCCCCAGGTGCAGCACCCTACACTTGCCCTGGTTGAAGTTCATAAGTCACTTTATCCCAGGTGGCCCTAAGCTGCCTCTGGAAGTGGGAAGGCTTCTCTCATCTCTCCGCTCTTCCACACTGCACCTGGACCAGAAAGACTTGGCCCGTCTCCCACTGCCAGCCCAAAGAGGTTTGGAGCTCACCCCTGCTGCAACACGACCAGCAATGAGGACCAACACCGTAACAACAGGAAACTTCCCAACAGCTCATTGACGCAAGGCCTCTGGATTTATCGAGGGCTATAATGTCTGTGAAACGGCAAAAATAAAACCATTTAACAGGGCTCTCCTGCATTGACAAAAGCCTTCAACCGACCAACCTGACCCATTTAAACAACAGGCTGATCAAAGAAGAAACAGCTTCTACCAAACTTGGGGTTTAGTTCTGCAAAAACAGAGGCCTCCACAAGTCTCCTTCAGGCAGGGATTGTCCCCGGGGAGCAACCTGCACTCCTAAAACTCACGTCCCCTTTTCACTCGCTGACATTGATTGCTCACTGGCTGAGCAACCTGCATCTTTAAACACAAAACGAGGGGACATCAGACCAACTTCCCCCATCCCGTTCCTACCATCTAGCTCTCAAAGCTCACTCTCACTGTGGTTTGGTTTCCAAAGCTGCAGAGAAAAGGGTTTAAACAAAAAAGCCCCGTAAACCCCACAGCTTCTCTCCTTCAGAGTGCCAACTGAAAGCATTCCAGCCTACGCCTTACGTCCTCCGGATAAGGCCTTGCTCTGCACCAGTGGTGGAAAATATTCCTGGTGTCTGGTACCAACCGTACTACACATCGCAGCTCACTGCCACCGGTACCACCCTCATCTCTTTCAAAGCCAAACACGGCTCATGTCATGATCACCTACAGATTTGCTTTGCCTTAATTAAGCAAGGACACTGTGCTGAAAATTCATGCTAAAAAAATCTCTATCGGTGATCATCCATGATTTAGTGCATCCACAGATGCCTCCTGGGTGTAACAGAGCCACAGTACCTGTGTCTAAAAGCAGAGGAGCAGGAAAGGTCCCTGCCTTGATGTCCCACAAGACCATCCTGTTGGACTGGGTCAACTTTTGACCAGTTCCTCTTCCCAAGCCCCTGCACACCGGCACAACCTCCATCACACAAACTTCTCACTCTGGGCTGTGAAGCCTGTCCCCAGCCTGTAGGTCCCTGTTTCTTGTGTCCCTTCGGCCCCTCAACACCAATGAGATGAGTTTTGAGACATCATTTATCACCCCTCTCCCTTCACTACACGTTCCGCTGTGCTGGATGTCAAAACTCCTCACCATCCACTTCTCCAACACCCCTTTTCCAAAGACTGAATTAAAGTAGAGAGGAGGGAGGGGAGATGGACGGCAGTCCTCCTGCTCCCCCCTACCCAGAACTTCTCCTTGACCTCAGATTTTGATGGGATCTCATGAGGGAAAAGACCGTTTCTGTTCTTCTACTGAGCGGGGCATTGATTATATTATCAGCAAGCAGCCGACTACGAAATGGCTTGATGGCCCTTATAATGCACAGGTTTTAAGCTTTTACTTTACTTAAGCAGGTGTTTCACTTCCAATAAAGTCGAAGCGCACTTTTTAGTGCTTTATTGAATCGATGTCCATAACCATTGCTTGTCCCAACAGAAGAGATAAGCCAAGATCAAGCAGGCTGATAAGTTGTTTGGTTTCCTGTTTATTTAGATCTCTAGCAGTCGGCTGTAATCAGCACACGGGATTCAAAGTCATAAACGACAGTTGGGGGATTAATAAGTATTGTCAGACACAAACTAAGTGAATCTTCATATTCCCAATTAAGTTGAGTGGACTCTTTATATTGCATCCACTTCTCAAGGCTGCAAACAAGAGCGGCTCGCCATGTTTTTTTGGTCCTTGCCATGCAAGCAGACAGATCTTGCAGGAATTAGGCCTCCAACTCTTTTGGAAACCCTACTGGTGTCTACTGGGACCACCCCCGCGCCCCCTGCGTTGTCTCCTCCCCACCCACCACTATCTTCTTCTCCTTGGGTAAGAAAAACCAGGTCAATTTGGCACTCCAAGTCTCCTGAGATAATACACCGCTGCAACCTTGGGGTGACGACAAAAGGCTCTACAGGAAAAAAAAAATAAATCAGTCCCAGCAAAACTTGCTTTAATTACTGTTTTTTTTAAAAAGGCGAGATCTCACCAAAGCTGGAGCATGGCTGTTGGCATTGCAGGTGCCTGTCAGCTCCTTACTCTCTCCTGGTCCCATCCCACACGGCTTCAGGCAGTCCGTTCACCTCTGTTCACACCACACGCTGGTCTACAACCACAGCCCCACTTCTCTTGCTCTCCCAACCGATGGAGTTTGCAATCACTTAGGGCATAATTCAGTACATCCCCTTCAATACACCGCAAAAAAATGAGAGCAGCTAAAGAAAAGACAACTGGGTAGAGCAGAAGGGATGAGGGATGGGGAAGAGTGGGGGGAAAAAAAAAGCCAGTAAAATCCACAACAAATCTGGCATCTCGGTTGTTCTGCCAGGGCTGGCCGATTTTCCCAGCCCTGCTCCCAGATCTTCCTTTTGCCATTTTGAGTAACTGCATCAAAACGACAAAGTTCAGCGAGATAAGTGGTGGACCCTGAGTATCACATTACATTTTCCCTCGGGAAGGAAGCCGTTCATTCAAACATGCCTTGAACGTGCTTCAGGGTGTGCTGGAAGATGGCGAGGAACACAGGGACCTGGGGTGACCAAACCCTCCACCTCCACCAAAGCAGACAGGAGATGTCCTCTCTCCCTGCCGTGCCGGGCAAACGGTGCCATGGGAGAAGGAAGGTCTGGAGGATAAGCAAGGGTATGCCAAAGTGTGTCAGTCGGTACGAATAAGAGGATAAAAATCATAGAATGGTTATAGAGTTGGAAGGGACCTTAAAGGCCACCCAGTGCCACCCCCTGCCCTGGGCAGGGACACCTCCCACCAGCCCAGGTTGCTCCAAGCCCCGTCCAACCTGGCCTTGAACCCCTCCAGGGATGGGGCAGCCACAGCTTCTCTGGGCAACCTGGGCCAGGGGCTCACCACCAAGTCAAGAGTTCTTCCTAATATCTCATCTCAGTCTCCCCTCTTCCAGTGTAAAACCCTTCCCCCTCGTCCCACGGCTCCCCTCCCTGACCCAGAGTCCCTCCCCAGCTTTCCTGGAGCCCCTTGAGGGACTGGCAGGGGCTGGAAGGTCTCCCCGGAGCCTTCTCTTCTCCAGGCTGAACCCCCCCAGCTCTCTCAGCCTGTCCTCACAGCAGAGGGGCTCCAGCCCTCCCAGCATCTCCGGGGCCTCCTCTGGCCCCGCTCCAACAGCTCCGTGTCCTTCTGCTGTTGGTGCCCCAGCGCTGGAGGCAGCCCTGCAGGGGGGTCTCACAGAGCGGAGCAGAGGGGCAGGATCCCCCCCCCGGCCCTGCTGCCCACGCTGCTGGGGATGCAGCCCAGGCTGCGGGGGGTTTCTGGGCTGCCAGCGCAAGTTGCCGGCTCGTGTTGAGCTTCTGCTGCTGTTCATATCCATGAAACCATGAGTGGGAACCACCGGATGGCCAAGGGTGGTGTCCAATGCAATCCACCCTCTACTTCTAAGAGCACCTCTACTTCTAAGAGCACCTACACAGCAGCATTGACCTCCCCTGGACTCCGCACCTCCCCTGCTGATCTGACACATCTCATCCCCCACGTCCATCCCTCCTTCTGGTATCTGCCTGGAACGCACCAAGGAGGCCATGGTGCGGGTCCTCTCTCCCGGAGGATGCCGCCCCATGAGCTGGTGCGCGGGAGGGGCATCCGGCAACCACCAGCTCGGGCCCAAAAGCCACAAGCCTGTTCCTGTTTGTGTCTCCAGCCACAGCTGCTCCCCTGTCCTCTGGCAACGCACAGGCGAGTTAATCATTCCTCAGACACATTTACCTTACTGGGGTGCTTATCAGAGAGTGCAAAGTCCAAGTCCAACCAGCAACACGCCTGGGAAGAGGCAAGGGGGTTACCCAGCAAGCTCTGCCGGAGCAACGCCATCCCCGGGACGGGGAATCCCCGGGCAGGGACAGATGGGGGGACACCAAACCATGTTCTAGGACCCTCTCTGGGCAGCGCAGAGCAAGGGCAGAGACCTGCAAGAGCTGCTGCCGGCCAGGGGTTTGTCGGCCACAGCCTGGCACCCTCCCAGCACAGCTCCAGATCGCTCGGGTCTCGTCCCAGCAGGAGGAATCCACAGGGCCCCCAACCAGAAGAGGGCAAGTACGGCAGGGCCCCATCTCTCTCCCGCCTTTGGAAAACGTCTTCTGGTTTTATTTCTCACTGCGTGACCACGGGCAAGAAAAACAGGGTGAAAGCAGAAAGCAAAAAGATCACTGAACTAGGACAGGAGGCAGAAAGCAACTTCCCAACGCGCCCCTCAGGTTGGGGTGGCACTTCTCCAGGCAACGTCCAGCTCTCTCCAGGCAACGTCCAGCTCTCTCCAGGCTAACCATGCCCAAGAGCCATTTTATTCCAGGTTTATTGCCCCCAAAATGCTCCTCCTTCACCGGCATCTCTTCCCCAGAATCCTTGCAAGCAGCAGCCCTTGCGCAACCCCAACCCCGGGGCAGCGGGAGCAGGCGGGACAACCGGATCTCTGAGTCACCAACCTGCCCCGTTGCCCTCCCCCAGCTCACACCTCCCGCAGGACTCCCTCCCAACGCGCCCCGACGACGGCCGCCTCTCCCCGCTGCCTCCTCCCACGCCCCCTTCTCCTGGTCCGTGTCCAGGCATGGCTCCCAGGACGCCAACCCGTGGAAGACACATTAACCAGAACACGGGCAAAGTACCTCTCTCCGTCCCCGGCGGAGCCTCCGCGGGCGTGTGCTCACCTCGCTCTGTCTGAATCACAACCCAGCCCTTATCCGACGCCCGGAGGGATCCACCCTCCTGGCCTTACTCCATCTGGATGCCTCCTGTCCTCCTCCCATGCAAGAAAAAGGAGTTTTGGGGAAACTGAGGGGAAAGGGAAGACCCCAGGGAAGTACCGGCAGAGTCACAAGGCCACGCTGGAAGCGGCAGATTGTTCTGCACCAGCCTTGCCCTGAGGAACGGACGAGGACAAGTGCTTTGGCTGAAGACTCTGGGAACCTCCTGCAGCGGGTCCTGCTGGGATGGAGGTGGCAGCTTCCCCCTGTGCCCAGGAATGTCCCCAGGGCCTCAGCCAAGCGCTGCAGGCTGCTGGGGGTGAGCTCAAAGGAAGGGGATTCTGCCCCTCTGCCCCGCTCTGTGAGACCCCCCTGCAGCGCTGCCTCCAGCGCTGGGGCACCAACAGCAGCAGGACACGGAGCTGTTGGAGCGGGGCCAGAGGAGGCCCCGGAGATGCTGGGAGGGCTGGAGCCCCTCTGCTGGGAGGACAGGCTGAGAGAGCTGGGGGGGTTCAGCCTGGAGAAGAGAAGGCTCCGGGGAGACCTTCCAGCCCCTGCCAGTCCCTCAAGGGGCTCCAGGAAAGCTGGGGCGGGACTCTGGATCAGGGAGGGGAGCCGTGGGACGAGGGGGAAGGGTTTGACACTGGAAGAGGGGAGACTGAGATGAGATGTGAGGCAGAAATTCTTGGCTGTGAGGGTGGTGAGCCCCTGGCCCAGGTTGCCCAGAGAAGCTGTGGCTGCCCCATCCCTGGAGGGGCTCAAGGCCAGGTTGGACGGGGCTTGGAGCAACCTGGCCTGGTGGGAGGTGTCCCTGCCCAGGGCAGGGGGTGGCACTGGGTGGGCTTTAAGGTCCCTTCCCACCCAAACCATTCTGTGATTTTTCTCTCTTCCCTCCTCTGCTGAGGCCCTAGGATGGAGCTGGGCTCACCACCATCCTCGTGTTACCTGCTCCTGTTGAGGGCACACACCGACCAGAGGCAGACACCGAGTCGGGTGGGCAGGGGAGGCTTGAAATAGAGGGCAGACAGAGGAGGACCAGAAAACAACCACATTGGAAAGAGAGATGGAGAGGCAGAGGGGAAAGCAAGCTGAGCCGTGGAAGGGTCGGGGGATCTGTGCTGTTACCTGCTCGGATCCAGCGCATCCTGAGCATGGCGAGAGCAGACGTCAAGCTCCCGCCGCCTCCCTCCTCTCTCCCTCTGTCATTATGCTGCCTAGCTCAGCTTCTCCAGGTCCCGGGGCTGCTGCCTGCTGGTTTTTCTATTCCCTCGGGGAAGAGTGGGAGGGCGAGGGAGGAGGCTGGGAGGCTGCTGCTACACGCTGGGATTTGGGTCTTGCGAGGGGATTACCAGGAGGGATGGTCATGTGTTTGTGCTGTACCAGGTTCCCCAGGACCATTCTGTCACGGGCTCGCTCCGTCCGGCGAAAGCACTCTATGCAAAGCCTCTTACCTTCCCCACGGCGCCAGCCAGGCCCCCGCAGCGACTGTCACCCTGCAAAGCCACCGCTTCCCCAGCCCCGCTCCTCCCAAGAGCCGGGTCCAGGCACGAAGCGCCCGCAGCAGAGACCACGTTGACATCTTTGCACGGAGCCCAAGATTCTCCGCAGCCTTTCCCCGGCGCTTTCCCTCTGCCCTTCCTCTCGCCACGTCGAAGATCTCCGTGCAGGCAGGGCAGGAAAAGTCCAGCCCAGCATCAGACCTCGAAGATGCATTTGGGGGATGCAGAAGCTAAGGGCCGGCCAGCCATGGGACAGGCAGAAGGTGAAGCCCAGCTCCCAGAAAAGCCATTCTTTCATTTAATTCAAAAGAACTCGATGCTCCGACCCGCTGTAGTTGCATTGCTATGTCAAGCCCAGGTGCCCAAAAATGGGGCTGGTTGTCCTGGGGGGTGTGTGGGGGTTCTGCCCTCCAGCCAGCACCATGATAGACACCACAGCTCTGCTCCAGAGGCTCCAGGGCTACTGTCCTCCTGCCCTTCCTGCTCCCAGCGTTGTCAGCCCCACGTTCTCCCGTCTGCACCCCTAAGCAGTCAGGAGGACCCCAAAGCGGTCCCTTGTTTCTCTGTGACTCTTTTTTGCCATCCCCCAACCTCCCGCCTGGCAAAAATTCAAAGTTCAGCATAACCCCAGCGAGACGTAACTCGCAGGTAGGGTCACCAGCACCACCAGCACCAGGACGCTTCACCCCACCACGAGGTGCTGGCCAGCTCTGAAGAGAAACCATTATTCGTCTTCCCTTAAGCTCGTGGGTTCACTATTTCACATCACAGAATCACAGAATGGCCAGGGTGGGAAGGGACCTCTGGAGATCACCCAGTCCAACCCCCTGCCACAGCAGGGTCACCCAGAGCAGGTGGCACAGGAACGCGTCCAGGCGTTCCATCACTGAAAGCTTTATCATTGAAGTCCTTCTCCGCTCGTTCCCATCCACCGCCAAATCCTCCCGCGGACAGACGGAGACCCGACCCTTACGACACAGCACGGTGGACAAGGTGCAAACCAAACCATCAGTCCTGGGTCCAGCTCTCTGCCTCAGCCCCATCATTTTACACTTCTTTGTCCACGGAAAACAGGGCCCAGACCCCTGCCCTGCAGGGCTGCAAGGCGGCATTTCCCACTCACATACATGAATACGCAATAAAAATCACCCAGAAAGTAACCGATCCCACAAATACACTTATACACGCGCTCCGACGGGCAAAACCCTTCTCTAATACAAACACTCGCTGCCTTGCTGATAAAACGCCCGGCGCTCACTCTCTCGCCCCCAGCTCGGAGGCTGGGGCCACCTCTCCGGCAGCACGGCCGGACCCACGGCCGCCCCACAAACGCACGCTCCCGAGGGCTCCGGCCACTCGTCCTCGCTGAAAAACCATGTCCTGGTTCAAGGTCCTTCACTCCACAGGACGCGCGTGCCTTCCCTGAAATCTGTCCCTTTCTACGTAACCAACTAGCGCCTTTCCCAACTACAATCCAACCCCAAAATCCCCCAAACTTTTAGCGTTTGGCTGTTCCTTCTCCATTTCCCGCCCTCTCCCCGTTCAGCCGCCCCCTCCCCTGCCCCCCAAGCCCTGCTCTGCACATCCTTCCCGATATACATTCTTCAACAGCCTCTTATCTCATAAATTAGCCGCGAGAGAGAGGGATCCCGAATAGCTGAGCTCTGTCGTAACTGTTTCCCTTACGCGAGTGGTAGGCAGGGAGGAAGGTAAGGTTTCTCGCAGGATGCCAGCCAAGGGTCAGACGCTTTCAACTCCCTCCTTTTCCTTTGATACAAAATACAAACGCGCTGGGTAAACACTCCCGAAACGCTATGGAAAGGCCAAACCGAGCTCCTTCACCTCCGCCGCCAGAACCTCCAGCATCCCACGCTCTCCGCCTCCACGCTGAGGCAGGATGGTCCTGGGCACCACCAAACCCATGCCCCAGCCGTGCTAACACAAACCAGGACAGCCATGGCCTTCCTGACACGGGACAGGTCCACCTCGAGGACCATACGCCAGCGAGACTCACATTCGCAGCATCCTCATCCCGCCCCCCAGCAGGGCGTGAAGTTCCACCTGATCCATCTCTCCTCTCGGAGACTGCCTAGGCTTTTCCCTAATCCCTTCCCAAACAACCCAACAAAGCCCTGGGGCAAAATAACCCTCTTTTAATAACTTTAATAACAAGCCGCCCAAATGAATTGAACAGCCGTGTCGGGCTCCGCAAAAAAAATTAAGATCGCAGAAGTTCGAAAAAGGAAGTTATACAAATGAGCAAAGAGAAGAACTTTTCACATCGTTCTTCTGCTTCTCCATCCCCGCCTGTCTCGGATCCCACTCTCGAAGAGCAGACAACCAACATTCCAGGGAAACAAATAAGGATATCCTGCCCAAGCAAATAGTGAGCGCCCTCTCTATGAAAATAACGGATATCAGGAAAAATTTCTTCACCGAAAGGGTTGTCAAGCATTGGAACAGGCTGCCCAGGGAAGTGGTGGAGTTGCCATCCCTGGAGGGATTTAAAAGACGCGGAATCATGGTGCTGGGGGACACGGGTTAGCGGTGGGTTTGGCAGCGTTGGGTTGCTGGTTGGACTTGAGGATCTTAAAAGGTCCCTTCCAACCAAAACGGTTCTACAATTCCATGATCTCTGAGGAAACCAGAGACGCAACTCTGGAAGCAGCAGAGCCAGCAACTCCCTTCCCCACCTGAGCCCCCGCTCCCCAAAAGTCGGCAAGAAGAGACCAGTTAATCCCCGTCTGACACCTGGAACCCCCCAGTGCTAGACAAGCAGGAAAGGATTGCTCGGAAACACGGGGGGATCGCTTACAGCAGGCTCCGATCTGGCGCAAATCGGATCCAAGGAAAGGGAATTCCCACATTATTTCAGGTTTTTCAGTGTGCAGGGTGAAATCCCTCTGGCGTGGAATCTCCGCTTGGAGAGAAGATGATCCGCGAGAAGAAAAAGATATTTCACTATAAGAGAAAAATATTATTTGAACACGTGTTTCCCAGGAAGGGAATCATCGGACACCTTTTGAAGAAGTGACGGGGTGGCGAGGAATCGCTTCTACTAATTCATTTATTCCTGTAAATTAAAAAAAAGCTCTAGCAGATCTATTGTTCGCTGCTATATTGCACACCCAGAAGCCATTAATTCTTCAGGACAGTGAGATTCCAGGGTAAATCCGACTCCGTGCTGCCAAGTTAGCAATTTAAGGCGCCGACCTTCACTCCCAAATATGAGAGGCTCGGTTTGGCCGCGCGCTCCTTCCGAGCACCACGATTAAAACCTGCGCGAGGGGAAGGAACCTTTTCCCTCCACCCAACCCAGCGGCAACCCTTGGTGGTGCCTGCTCTTTCCCCCCCTCACCCTCAAACGCCACGCTGGTGATAAGCCTCTTTTAATAACTTTAATAACAAGCCGCCCAAATGAATTGAACAGCCGTGTCGGGCTCCGCAAAAAAAATTAAGATCGCAGAAGTTCGAAAAAGGAAGTTATACAAATGAGCAAAGAGAAGAAGTTAAGAAATATCCTCCAGCCCCGGTTTCCCTCACTCTTGGTTTTTACAGGGACAAGATGCTTTTAGTTCAAAAGAGGGGAAAAAACAGAGAGAGAAAAAAAAAAGAAGGAGAAAGACAAAGAAAATAAAAAGAGAAAGAAGGAAAGCGAAAGAAGGGAAAAGAGAGGAAAGGGAAAGAAGGGAAAAGAGAGAAAGAATCCCAAAGGGTTGAGGTTGGCAGGGACCTCTTGAGGTCATCTTGTCCAGCCTGCGGCACCCAGAAAGAAAGGACAAGGCAGACAGAAAAAAGAAAGAAACCTCCCACCCTATGAAAAGATGCTCAGGGGGAGAGAAATTCCACTTTTACAAAGAAAAAGAAGAGGCAGACAGTAGAAGTGTGATGCCTGGAAGTCAGGTCTGGGTGCTGAGCGGGGGCTGGGAGGGCGCCGCGGAGGCGCTGGGTGCCCCGAGGACAGGAGGTGGGTGGGCAGGATTTAGGAGCTGGGTCCAAGCGAAACCCTAAAAACAAAAGAAGTTCCCCCCCGAAGGCGGCGGAGAACACAGGCTGGGAGCGCACGATAAGAGCCCGCGTGGCGAGGCTTCCCGTCCTCCCCTAATCCTGTCGCTCCCGGGAATCCGGAGTCACGGCTGGAACAAACAGGGGATGCTTTTTGCTTTGAAGCAGAGGAGATGCGTTACTGAGGCATCACACGGATGCCAGGAGTAAGCGAGAAGCAGCTGGAGCCTCTCCTCACTCTGGAGAGCATCTTCTGCTCGCGGTGCATCTCCGCCTTCCTCCCCAGGTTAAGTCTTTCCACCAGCCAAAGAGACGGAAAGGAGAGGGTTCACCCACCCCAACCGCCCCAAGGTGACGCCGAACACGCTGCCCGATCCCACCGCAGCCCGAGGATGCCGGAGGGGATCCAAGCTCCAGAGCTGCTCCGTGCACACAGCCTGCTCTCCACGGACCGGGGTCCACACCCCAGCAGACCCCAGCTCTGCCGCCGTCCATGGGACATGTTGACCAACGGTGCCTGGCCAGGATGGGGCACGTTGTTGCCCCAAGACCATCTGCGTGCCAGGGGCTCCCACCGAGGGAGCATGGCCCCCGCAACCGAAACCTCCGCCTGGCAAACGGCCCACCGGAGAACAAGGGGCGCGCGGCGAGAAACAAAGGCAAGGAGCGAGGAAGAGAAGCGACGACACAGTCAACAAGGAAGAGCCAAGTCTGCCAACAAAGCCGGAGCGGGGAGAAGAAACATTGTGCCAAGGGAGGAACAACAAAGGGCATCGGGGTCCCAACGCCTCCCCAGCCCCACGGTTCAGCCCCACCAACCCCTCAGCTGCCACGAGCGACCGCGCTTCACCCCTGCTTGACAGAGGGGCCAAATTCTCTTTACAACCACTTTTCCACCATCGGTTTCAAGCCGCTCTGGTGGGAAGGAGACTCTGATCCACAGGCACGCGGTGCCCGGTGGGGTCTGGGCTGGACGCTACTGGCCTCCAGACACTGGTGGCGTGGGGTCTGCTGCTGGACACCACTGCTGGAGGATCAGCTATCTTCTAGCCCAAGGAGGAGCGTTTTCCCCAGCGGTGGAGCCCACTTCCAACCCACTGCGCCCAGTGGCTCAGGGGACGGGTAGAGAGGCCACCAGCGCTTGGGGGACAGATAGAGAGGCCAGCAGAGAGGGCAGCCAGGAGTTTGGCCCTGTGGTGACGTCTGTGATCCCTATGCCAGAGCCACCGCCTGCTCCCAGGACTGGCAAGGGCCATGCCGAGGTCTCCGCTGGGGCGGTGGCAGGCGAAGCGACGCTCTCCCCAGCCCTTGGGGGTGCCGGGACCTCCGGCTCGGGAGGTGGTGGTCCACCAGGGGATGCGTGCCGGCACCTCCATCCTGCCCAGACACGGGGACCCGGTGCCACTCGGGGTTGGTGGGGCTGGATGAGCGGACGAGGTGCCGGGGTGGGGTGAGGGGCCAGCCCCAGGGGTGGCGGTGCCGGGAAGGGGGTCGGGGACTCGGTGGGTCACCCCTTACCTTCAAAAAAGCGCTGCAAAGCTTCCGTCTCGTCCACCACCTCCATGTCTGGGCCATGCACCGGCCGGCCGGGTTAGTCTCCGCGCTTGCAGGGGGGCATCCC
>VYZM01009193.1:167950-205514 GCA_013398915.1 Dromas ardeola
CCCCCCCCAACCCCCTCCGATTGCACGTGCAAGCGCTCTGAGCCCTGCAAGAGGCAGCCAGAGCAGCTGGGAGCTCCCTAGAAGGACTGTTTCTCCCCTAAACGCAAAAGGTTTTAGCTATAAAGAGGCAACTGGGGTCAAAGAATTTAATTTAGAGCTACCCTACCCTGAGCTGCCCCAGCACGGATGTGACAGAGGTGACACAAGCAGGCAGAAGGGCTTTTCCATAGAGGCATCGGTGTCCGCTGTCACCAGAGAGGAGGGGGGGACAAGGGGGTTATCGTATGCCATTGCTGCACGGACCGCCCGCCCCCCCCTCCCCGCAGCAGACAGCTCCTGTGTCGCATGGAGACCATCCATCCGCTGGGCTCCATCCAACACAAGCCGCCACGAAAAACCACTAAAAGAAATAGTTCCTCTGGTTTTGCCGGCTCTGCTCCTTCACAGCCATAAGGGAGGGCAGGCCAGAGTGGCGGCTGTCACGGCAGGACACCGGAGCAGAGAACCGAGCCAAAGGAAAGGGTCCTAAAGGGCAGAGCGCTCCTCTCCTGCTGCCCCACGCACGCAGGCAGGGAGGCGCAAAACCCATCACCAATAATCCCGGTGTTGACATCAGTAATTAAGTTTATCACTAATACAGGAGCTTGAGACTATTCCCCGGCCGTCACCCCTTCGGTCAGCTGCAGCTTTTGTGGAAGGAAAGCTGGGAAGCTGTAGCCTCAGATGATGCCACCTGGCCACCAGCAAGCGCTGTGGCCATACTGATAAAGGAGTTAAGACCCAAAAAGGTGTGGGGCAGCGGTCTAGCAAACACACGGCGCTGTGATCGCGCACGGCATCCCCAAAGTAGTGCATCAAGACAGGACAGACCGTCCGGGCACGTGTCACCACCAAGCCAGAGTGACACACACGCTCCCTCGTCCTGGGACTGCCACCAAGTGCCTCCAACTCCGAGCCATCAGAACTGCACACAGCCCACGATGGAAAGCAGGGCAGTGGAATCCCAATTAAAAAAAAAAAAACAACCCAAAATGAAGGCTTGTTCCTGTGCTGCTCTGCGTTTAACGGTTTTGCGGAAATAAATAAGTAGCCAGCGAGAGAGGTGCCCTCATGGTACAGATAATGCTGGGCGGGTAGAAAACTTCAGGAAATGAAAAAATAAAGCATGGGACGAGATGGTGAGGTCAAGAGATCTCAGACACAGCAATGAAAGCAGCAAAAACACCCAACTCTCTAAAAAAAAGAGAGCTTACCTTTGGAAGATGGCTGTTCCAGAGCCAGCGAGAGAAATGTCAGTAAATCAAAACAGCAGCGGATAGTTCGGAATACGTTAAGTCCCTTTCGGCATTAAGTTTTTGCAAAACAGAGTCAGATCTTGAAGAGCCGAAAGAGTTTTACTCATGAACAGACCCGAGAGGGAGGTTTTACTCGTGAACAGACCTGTTAAACACTGACTGGGGTCGCGTACCCCAAAGGTAAGTACAGAAAACACTTGTTTTGCAGGAGATGAGGTTCCAGATGGGCAGAGCAGGGTAACGGCGGCGCGGGCTCGAGGACGCAGCCTGCCTCGGGTCAGGCTTTGCTCTTGGCACTTGGGTGCGACCTGAGGCGGTGGGGAAACGTGGCAAGTCCTAGCTGAGGCAGAAAGCAAGGGCAACTCCGCCCCAGGCCTCGGCCGTACGGCATTCCCGTCCATACACCCAGGGAAGAAACAGCGTGCCAAAGGGGGAAAGGGAGCCGGCGGATGTCTGCTCCCCAGGCAGGAGGCTCGGACCTCAAGCCAAAGGAAAACAACGGCACCACATGTATGAATGGAAGAAAATAAGCAAAAAAAAAAAAAAAAAAAAAAAAAAAAAAAAAGGGAAACACCCCTTTAAACGCNGGGTACACGCCCTTTAAGCAGACTAAGTTTTGGCTACCAACATCCTCCAGTGCGGAGTGGAACATCTCCCTTATGAAGAAAGGCTGAGGGATTTGGGGCTTTTCAGTCTGGAAAAAAGACGACTGAGGGGGGATCTCATCAACGCTTATAAATCCTGACAGGGTGGGTGTCAGGAGGATGGGGCCAGGCTCTTTTCAGTGGTGCCCAGGGACAGGACAAGGGGCAACGGGCACAAACTTGACCATGGGAAGTTCCATCTCAACACGAGGAGGAACTTCTTTCCTGTGAGGGTGGCAGAGCCCTGGCCCAGGCTGCCCAGAGAGGTGGGGGAGTCTCCGTCTCTGGAGACATTCAAACCCGCCTGGACGCGTTCCTGTGCCACCTGCTCTGGGTGACCCTGCTCTGGCAGGGGGCTGGACGGGATCATCTCCAGAGGTCCCTTCCAACCCCGGCCAGTCTGGGATTCTGTGAGGTGCTGGGCGCAGATACAGCCAGGAGATGGGGAAGAAGGAAACGCAGAAGTTTGGCACTGTGTAGTGCTCCTGCCACCCGAGGAAGCTAAAAGCCTCACTGCTGTGCAGAACACGCTGCCCTCCGCACAACGGGCTATTGTAGTCAAGGATCTCCTTCCGAAAATATTTCTCCACTCTAACGACAAAGAGTTTACAAATTAATAGGGTTTAGGTTTCAGACTCTGCCCGCCACAGATCTAACACCCACCCACCTTGGCAGTGACGGCCCTGGCTCTCAGAGCTGGAATATAAAACTCTGAAGCAAACAAACCACAGCCCTCACCGGGCTCGTCCCTGCCCTCCAACCTGCCCCATCTCGCTGCGAGGGGCAGCGGCTCCTCCCTCGAAGGGAACAGAGCAGTCACAGCCCGCTCAGGAGCCGGCAAGGGGGAAAAAAAAATAAAAAAAATCAATGAATATTGGTACAATCTACATCCCATACCTCTCAGACTTGATCCGTAACACCAGTATGACCATCTGACTGGAGAGCAAGGAACTCCCAGACCAAGTCCCACCTCCCAGCTGCAATTTTTCCTTCTCTGGTTCTTACTGCAGCTGCCAAGAAGGGGCAAACGTTTGCCTCCAGCAGGATTCGCTCTGCCTGCGGCACGGAGCATCGCCTCCTCCACGCAGGAACGCCATGAGAGGGAGCTTTGGCACAAGAGATGCAGCTCTTCCCGAAATGCTGCACAAGCCTGGAGAAGAACGTGCAACAAGGCTGATTGAGCCAGTGCTTCCGAGCCCTGTATTCCTGCATTCCCAGCACCAGAGCGGTCCCTGCAAAACCGCTCCTGCATTTCCAACCCTCCCTTTCCTCGGGCAGGCTAAAGAGGCACCAGACACACCTCAAGCAGGGAAGAAGCTGGTATTTCACAGCTAAGAAATAACAACCATCCATGTTAAATCTGTCTCGGTTTTTACACCTTCTAACTCGTTACTTCTGCTGCTACAGGACTCTAACGAGGGAGCGCTTAGCCGACAAGTATCTCCCCACCTCACGCTTTTCCAACTAGAAAGAGGATCGCAGAGATTGTCTATGCACTTCCTGAAGCGCGGAGAAGCTCTGCGAGAGGCTGTTGGTGGCAGCAGCATCCTTAAATAACAGCTCTCAGCAAAACTCCAGCTTTAGGGAGGTTAATTTAAACAGAAGGGACGGCAAATAAGTGACAGCACGGAAGGATTGTCAGCAAAAGCCGTCTCAGACTTCAGTCGTCTGAGCAAAAAGGAACGAATATAACGCTACAGATCGGAGGAAAAGTCAAGGAGCTTTTAAGCTTTGGGTATTACGTATCCTGTTTCGCTACGAGAAAGATTTAACAGTATCCTAGGAAAGGGGCGAGTATCAGGGTGCCGATACAATGGCAAATGACAAACCACGGATATTTTGGGCTAGGAAAAACTGATGCTCCGTCTCCCAGTCTTCCCTCTAGGGATATAGTCACAAAAGATAAATTCTAAACACACAAACGCATGCATTTCAGCAATCATTAACCCCAACTAATCACCACTGCAAGGGATAATTCTGCTTATACATGCCCCAAGTTGTAACTTAAACTGGGTATCTGTGCGGGCAATTCAATGAAAATATTGGTCTGTGCCTGAAGGCAGATAAAAAAGCTGAAAAAACCCATCTAAGCGCAGAAAGAATGTATGAGAAGAGGCCATTTTACAAATCACCAGGATGCTCTCAAACATGTACAGATCTCATCGCCCCGTCTAAAAGCAGGATACAGGAAGGATTAAAATGAATTTAAAAGTGGGAAGCAGTAGGAACAAGAAACACGGAAAATCTCTATGGAAAGAGCAGGAGCCACGTTAATTCTAGAGCAGTGAAAAATCAGACACACCTGAAAAAGAAAGAAAACCAGTTAATATCTTAAGGGAAGATTTAAAAATCCCTCTTAATTAGGGCGGGATCACAAACAGTGAAACTGAGCAGAGGGGAACCTTATTAGGAGATGATAGTTGAAGAAGTAATGCCATATTCATGCAGTTTGCTGCTCTTGATAGAGATCAGCCCTGTCCGGTTTCTGTTGATGGAGACAGGACGCGGCAACAAGTCAGGTCCCGCAGCAGAAGCAGCTCCAAGGAGCTCACGGGATCCTGTATCCCCACGCTTGGTGCTTTTCCTCCTCCTTACGTGTTCTTGTTCAACACCACCAACCTATTTCCCACCTAAATCCTGTTCGGGACCTTCAGCTTTTATCGCAATCTAAGAAACTACGTCCTAAAAAGCACAGAAATGGGAGTCACTGGATTTGTGTATCCACACTCGCAACCAGCTTTGCCATCTCAGTCTTCTGTAGAGAGCAAAATATCTCATAGAACTGCATTTTGCTTTGAAAACAGTTCTTAAGAAGTTGCAGAAATACGGAATGAACGCTGAAAATACTGACCACAGACCAGGTAAGCAAAATCTAGAGACAGGTAAAGAACCTCTCAGTGTTGACGGTGCTTTGACCTTTGTAGATAGCATCATCTGCCACGGAAGGCAGCAGCTCTCCCAAGTCAGTCAAGACAGGAATCCCATATTCAACTGTTCTGGGTCACCAGTAGATCACGGGGAATGGCTTTTCCATGCTTAAGTGGTGCTATCATGGATGTGGACTAAGACACCGCCATCCTGAGAGCAACCAAGAAGAAAGATAAGGTGGCTCCTGGTTAGGTGACAGGAACAGGGAGCAAAGAGCAAAGGTTAGAGAAGGGCAGTTTTGGGAGAAAATGCATGTTCCAAACGGAAGAGCAGCTCCCCAGAGGAGAAGAGGGGATAATGGTAAATATTAGAGAAGGGTTTTCTTTCTGTTCAGCACTTGTACGTACTCAGCACAGCAGGATCCTGTCTGCGTTCTTGGCACCGCTACAGTTAAAGCACCATAAAACCAATTATTATTGATGCAGAAGAGCCTCCAAAACCCCAGCCAGCCCACATCGCACGCTAAGGGCTTGACGATCAAAACTCTCCGGGATATTATCAATGGGATCGTTTTACTCCACTTTGGATACATCCAAAAGGGCTGGAGTGCAGCTTATAGGTGCAAAAAACGGACAGCAGCACCAAACCCTTCCCACAGCAGGGTCAGAGGCTGCTCCTAACTAAGCTGTTGGATGGAGTTCAACACGCATCTAGTTAAGGGTTGCCCCTGAATGCTTCAAAATTACATTCCACTACGGTCTGTTGGGAATATCACCAACAATCATGCAATGGCGAGTGCCAGTTACAGAGTCAGCCGGAATCTGCCACACCAGGGGATCGTGGAAAGGGCAGAGAAGCCCGCTAGACTCTTTGGCAATGCTGCATTGGTGTAGAGGATTTCACTTACTGTGCTTTAATTTTTAAGGTGCACAAAGGCCGCTCTCTGCTCTCCAGGACCTCTGCCACAAGGATCTTCGAGGGGATTTTTAAGGATGTGCTGCTGAACTGGGTGAAGTGTTGGGTGCTGGGGTCCAGGGTGTCAGGCACTGCGAACTGCCCTTCCAGCACTGCCTCCACGTGGGGTGGAACATCCCATCGAAATATAAAGATTAGAAGGCACAAAGCTTAAAAGGAGGAAGGAAAAGCCAAGAGATTAAGAAATCTGAAGATGCTTCATGTTTCCAGACAGCTGCACAGCAGAGTGGAGCGAGGGCAGAGAAAGCAGGCGAGAGCGTGAAGTATAAATGAAGGAGGTAGCTACAGGCTTAGCATTTATTTTAACTTTCCGGATAAGCTCTTCCAGGATGAAATAGGAAATCAGCCTCTCCAAATACTCTTACAGCAAAGGAGTGATGAGAATCAAGACACAGAGAAACATTTAAAGCAGAAATAATGCAAAGAGTGTGGATTTACTTTGTGAGGAACTGGGAACAGATCTGTTTGTCGAGAAAGAACGACAGAAAACAGGAATTAACCATAATGTGATACAAGAACCTTAACTAAAAGGGCTGTTTTGCACCTTTACTGCCTTGATCTATGGCAAGCCCAGGTCACAAGCATTAGGTATTTCCAGGCTTTTCAGAAGCCTAAAAATCACAGAGCACAAAGCAAAAAAAAAAACAAAAACGCAGCATGCCAGGCTGTTCCCTGCTACAGCCGGCCGGGGCAAGGTAACCCCGTTCCGCTGGGACACAGTTCCAATGGCACAGAGGAGGAAACAGTCAACGCACAACGATTGCGTCCTCCAGGACCGAGCAGAGGTTTGCCCAGGTTAGAAGTGACTTTTTAGTGCAATATCGCGACCCATTAAACAGTATCAGGTCACTACTGAAACATTTTTTTTCTTAAGAGGGAGATAATCCACCTTCCTTCACCTTGAGTCGTCTCCCCACCACCCTCCAGTAGGACACCAGTAGTTCCACCTAGTCTCAAAGACCGCCATCTCCTAATACCTCACTGCCAGGGACAGAGATGATTCTTTCATTAATGTTTGTAAAGTGCTTCGCAGATATAAAGCTCTGCCTAAGTGCTAAGTGTTATTTACTACCCAGCTTCTGCCGACGATTAAAGGCAGAAATGAACTCCTTTTCCCCACTCTATCAACATGTGTCAGCAGTCCGCATCAGGAGGTGAGCTAGCCTGCTAGCCTCGGCCTCCCTACGCTTCAGCTCCCCTTTTCCCCCTCAAAACTACCCAGTTTATTGTGCGTGTTCCTGGACACCACCTTTTCAGTGGGTTTTTGGGGTGTGTGAAGCCTTACCCTGTGGTCTGCAATAGTGGATGATCTGATGGCACTTACACAGCTGTTCTGTGTGAGCTCCTGAACCACACAAGCTCTCAGCAAGGGGGACAACGCTGCTCGTTCATCAAGGGACTACAAAGAAAAAAGTAAGTTCTTGTTGCTCAAAATGAAAGCATTTCTCCTTTACAAATTACTTCGAATTCAGAGGGGCTTCTCCCCTCCAATTCAAGACAGTGTAGAAAAGGTCACCTTTGGAACCTAAACCACCGGGACAGTATTTTACTGCCCATTTAACAAAGTTCCTGCCCCTCTGAAGGCACCGTAATTTGTAAGGAGCAGGGGACACAGTATCCCACACCAAATTGTTGAGCGGGAGCTGGGCACTTGGACACAAAGCCCGGTTCACTTCTGTGCACCTGAAGTTCTTTACACCAACGCACACCCGGCTACAAAAGTGCTCCCGTTCCGACTTGATGGCATTTGATGCCACTCCTTCGTGTGACACCCAGGACAGCCAGCCCTGACCCAGGCCTGGGGCTCCCAGAGGCTGCGCAATGAACACAGCTGGAGGCCAGGGACAACAGGGGCCCAGGGATTCGTCACGAGCTAAGCTCCATCTTCCCACAATGGAAATATCACAGCTAAGGAGGGGAAAGGAGGGCAATAACATCTCTGCAAGTAAAGGAAATCAAAGTAGGAGTTTCTTTCCCAGTGAGGGAGGACAGAGCTCCAGTGAGACTGATCAGTAACTCTGCCGAGCTTTTGATATGAAGGTGTTTTGTCAATTAAAGGCCTTCTACAGGTCACGGTATGTGTAACTTTCTAGAGAGGGAGTTTCTCTCCTGTTCCCATCACTGGAAAGCGCCTGCCCGGAGAAGTCTGGCAGGCTCCTCCAGGCACCGAGGCTCTGCGCAGCAGTGCGCATAGTTTTCCTAGAGACTTGGTCAAGCTTTGCAAGGCGGCGTTGTGCAACTGAGAGGCGGAGGAGGGACACACGCAGCTTCCCCCAGACTCCGATCCACTTTAAAAGCAGGGGAACTTGCAATCCTACCCGCCCATCCTCTCCTCCCCTCATTTCCCAGAGGGAACAGTACAGGAAGGAGAGAATGAACATGCTTTTTGCTTAGGGAAAGCCTCCCTGTTCGCTTAATAAATACCTTCCAAAAAGCTTAGCAGCTCTGTAAACATACAAGAGATTTCAATACTTAGTAAAAGTTCATCTTTTCCCTCAACTCTCAATGACAGAGGCTGGCACTGATCTGCGATTATGGGTGGTGTAAGGACCCAGCGGAGACCAGGAGACGCTCCCAGGCTCCGCAGGGGCCTGACGAATAACGCTAGGTGTCGAAAAGCCCATTAAATTTTTAAGTTGATCCATCCATGCAGCTCTGAGATGAGAATCCTGTCAGTCCTGCAGGAACGTCGCCAGCTCAGAGTGGTCCAGGGAACTGAGAAGCGATGACGGTGACATCCAGGAGAACTCTTTCTGGCAATGGAGGGACGTGGCAGAGGGCTTTGGCTCTTCGGAACAGTGTCCTTCCCTCTCAGAAGCAGCCCGGTGGTCACTGAAGTACCCAGAGGAGAGAAAAGACAGTGCCAGCCCCATTCTGGCTGCACCTGGCCAGGGGAGGGGAGACTGCATTTGGGGAGAATACAGCCCCAATGGCTTTAAAACAGGAGAGTGTCCTACAAAAAGCAATCCCCGTGGAAGTGTGACGAATTGGATCTTGGGCCAGATCCGACATGGTAGTGCAACAGGGCCCAAAGTCTCAATCCGTTCATTTCCAAAACCACTGATACGGTACCAAGGGGGTGAGACGTGGCCTGGCCCCCTCTATCCAATCCTCGAGCTTCAGAGAATCCACCCCTTCACCCCAGAGGATTCCCTGAAGCAGGGTATCTCACTCCCAAACTCAGCAGGTGCCCTGGGGCAAGGAATCTGCCTCCAAAATGAAATGAGACAGGCTGAGGTAGGGAACTTGCAACTACCTTTAGTGACTCTGACCCCTCTTAGTGTAGCAGCCCTTGTGAGGCAAGGCTTCTTCTCCCAGCTGCAAGCATGGGACTCCAGCACAATCCATCCTCCAGCGTGCCACCACTGTGTCACCCCAGAAGGAACGTTTCCAGCTGTCTCCTCCGACCCAAACTGCCCGGATGACCACCTCCTCCATGTATTATCCCAGCATTCAGCCTACGGGATCAGCTCTCAGAGCCGCATCCCTTTATCCTACACTAGAGGGCCGAAATCATGAGGTCGTCCTGCTTGGCAGGGCTGGTTACATGCCCAGAGGGGGTGGAAGTCCGGATTTTGTCAGTGGCCAAGCACTCCTGGCTGCTCACGCCTGTGGGAGTGATGTCCATGAGTTCTCCAGATGAACTAAGGGGGAAAGAGGGTGAGACTGAGATGCCCGACGAAGGATCTGTTGAGCCTGCAAACAACCTCGGGGGCTTTGGGACTAGGTTGGGTTCGTATTGTGCCCTCAACAGGATCTCCTGATCGCTGACCGACTTAGGCATCTCCGCAAAGTCACTAGAGCTGTCTGACACCATCATGCAGTAGATGTCCTGGAAGGAGCTGCTTTTGCTATCCAAATTAAAGAGGCTGTCTATGAACTCAGCAAATTCCAGCACTTGGGGACTGGGAACATCAGTGAGGCGGCCATTCTGGAGGGACAACTCCTCACGAGGGGCTAAGGAAACACGGTCCCCCTCGCTGCTGGCCCCCTCCTCGCTGCAGCGTCGCTGGGGGGTAGTGCCACCGCTGTTGAGGACGTTGTCGGGGGCCTGAGTCTCCTGGGAGTGCTTGGAGAGGCTATCAGCAGCCAGCAGCTCTGTCCGCGAGCTGAGGGAGGGGTTTTCCTCAGGGATAACAGGGTCTATGTAAAAGCAGTGCGTCTCGTCCTTCTCCATGACAGCATGGAGGCTGGGGGAGCCCCGGATGCTCCGAAAACCAGAGGAGCGCCTTGAATCAAAGCTGTAGATGGATTCATTGTCCGAGAGGCTCTCCATGGTCGCCAGAGGGGCACGACGGTCCTGCAGCTCCACAGACAGACGTTCCTTTGTATCCAGGAGAAGCAGCTCCACGGGGTCTTTCTGCACAGGAGAAAGTGGCTTGGTCTCATAAAACCCCTCCAAGCTAATTTCAGAATGGGACTTGCTCCTGCAATGAGAAACAGACAGTGTGAGGCTGCATCACTCCACAGAACCTCAGGCTGTCAGAACAGAGGAACCAAGTCTTGGGCACAGAGCTCCTCATACACACCGAGGGCACACGCCGTTACTCTAATCAGAGCCATCCACAACGGCAGGAAACCTCTTATCTCTCCGTCCTCCCAACTGAAAATATTAAGCACAGTTTCTTCCCTCTGCAAACTCAGGTTCCTGCCGTTCTCCCTTTTTTCCTGGCTCAATGGCTTCTCTCTCCAGCACCATTTTCACTTAGGACTACGGTTCCGCTCCCAGTGAAACCTGCAGCACTTCTAACCATGGTGCAGTCTCCATACATGCAGAAAAACCCCTCTCTCACCAAGACCTCTGTATGAGAGAGGATCGAGGCAAGAGAGGTTGAAGGACTTGCTTGCAGTTAACCTACTACTTTCTCTTCCTTCTCACGCTCTGGAACCGCTCCAGTCTCATGCCTTCCCTGACTTTTCCACGGTGGCAATCCCTGTTTTACTACTACAGAAGGCTGTTGGAGCATCGCCCATGACCAATTCAGCTACCATCTCAGGTAGCAGACTTTAAAATAGGTTAAAAAGGCAAGTTACTCAACACAAGTAAACATCCTTAGAAAGACTCCAGTCACACTAAGCCTTTAAAGGATCAGGCAGGCTCCTCCAGAGAGACACCATGACAAAGACACAAGGAAAGAGCTCCCCGTACCAGGCACACCCAAAGCCTGGGATTAGCTGTAGCCAAAGCAACAGCCCTGAAGACAAGAACTTAAGGAAATACCTGGGAAAAGAGCCCGAGCTTGGGAGAGGACTGCTGCACCTGCCAAAAGGACATGATGCACAGGCAAAGGCTTATAAGGCCAGTATTTGATCCCTTTGTGACTTCAACAGAGTAATAGTGATGTGAAAACAGGTTTCAAGAACCGCAGTAAGCTGGCTCTAACCTTCAGTTAAACACAACCAACCTAACACTGTTTCCACTCTAGCATCTCCCTTAAGCCTCTCCGTCCTCTCCCCCGTTCCTTTCCCTTTCGTATCTTGGAATTTCCCCTCTGCTTTCACTCACCTCAGAGGGAAGCAGCTCCTTGGGTCTGCTCTGGCCACAGCACAGAAACCACAGCTCCTCTCCCTGCTGCTTGACCTACTTCATCTTCTCAGGCTTATTGTAGCTTTCACAAACATGGGCCAATCCCCATTCCCGCTGTTTCATCACAGCCGCAGTTCTGTTTCTAAGCTCTCCTTCACTGTCTCTAAGCATTCACTTTCTCTGTGACAAGAACTTCACCGTTTTCATATTACTTGGGGTCTTATCTTTCTTCTGAATTTAAATCTCACTCGTGTTACCTCAAGGATACTCAGCTGTCCATCACTCAGCACAGACCATCTCACGCTGCCTCTTCCCACGCACACACAGCTTCTTGTTGGGTCTCTCTACCTGAAATCTCCATTGAAGTGCTTCCCTTGCAAAGAAACAATCCTCTCCCACCCACAATGCTGCCTTCTGTTTCCACTCACAACTGCCCTTTGCTACCTCTGACTACAAACCATCTTCCTTCTCTCGTCTTCCTTGTTTTGTCTGCAACTTTGCCCTATAAAACGCAATTCTGTGATGCAAGTCATGTGTCCCAACTTTGAAATGAGTCTTTGCCCACCGTTTTTATATTTATTTTCTTTGCTTCTAGCAAGTCTGTGGTCCTGCAACGCCTCAAATGTTACCTGAAAATCTGCAAGGAGTCTTTCTGCCCTTGGCTCCTGGAGGAAAGCTGTTTATGTACACCACAAAGAACGAGCTCTTCTCCAAACCACTCCTTTTATATACCTTCTCGACGTTTCTCCAACTTTTGGCCTTTGCCAGACTGATGTCAGTGCCCAGGCATGCTCCAGCTTTCAGGAAACCACCCCTTCAGCACTCAAAACGTGCCTTTTTCCCTCACCTGTTTTCTGCCGGACTGAGCTTCCTGCTCTTGTCCTTCAGAAACAGGACACCGACTGCTCTCCCCTCACCTGTATCCACGTTCCCAGATTGTCCTGTTTACAATATTACACAAGTCACACCACAAAGTGGCTTTAATGCATGTATTTTTGAAAGCTTATGGCTTTCACTGCTCCTCGGCTTTTGAGAATCACCATACGGGATATCTTTGGGCACATAAATTACAAAAGAAAACAGAAATTTGGCTGCAAGACTGCAAGCGTTGCCTTAACAGTTTCAGGGAAAACCCCATTCGTCTGGATAAGGAGACAAGGGAGTTTCTTCTAAACGCTCAGCTTCTAGGTTCTCCTGACCTTGCTGCACTCACAGATTCTTGAGCAACAAAAAGGATTTTCCTCCCCCCAAATGTGACACAAGACATACTGAACCTAAGTAAAAGCCCCCCAAAGGCAGCCCATGGATCTATCCTTTCCACAAACATTGATCGCAATGCCCCAAGAGAAAGAGGACACATAAAGCCAACAAATTCTTCAAAGAAATCAAAGATATATTTTTACTTGGTACTGCTGTTCCTTCTGTCCACTGTTACGGCTCCAGTTCCGATCTGCACTGAGGGTCCACTAGGTAAGGGCTGATTCTGGAAGATCAACTCTGGGGTGAGATCCACTTCTGTAGGACTCACCATCACTTTGGCTGCAGAAAGTAAAGCTGTTTTCCCCTTGTTGTAATTCTCCAAGACCTGTTCAAGGCAAGCAGAGGAACAGTAGTGCTTTACCAGAGGTAGCAGCTTTGCTGTTCTCAGCTCGGGACTTTCAAACGGCTGGATTTGCCTCTGTTTCTTACCAATGCCTTCTGCAAAGGCAAGGCCTTGAGATAAAGGATTGTATCAACAAATTCCGACATACTCTATGCTAAAATGCCCTGCTGGGAATCCAGTGCTGGGGAGCTGGCAGAGGATGCTGCAGGAGCAGCCTTCAGACCAGCAGGGCAGAGAAGATTTGGCTAAATCTCCACGGTGGAGCCGCATGGCTAGGAACTGGAGCGTAGCGGCAGAGACCCAGTCTACAACCATTACACATAAGCTCAATGGCCCTGCAGACCAACAGAGCTGCAGCCTGGAGGACTTTTGTCGCAGCTTGGATTTCACCTGAACTGCAGTCTGTAATGGGCAGCTTCTGAAAGAAGGAACCAAACACCACCCAACCTCACATTATTATGACACTAAATTTGGAAAGAGGACCTAATGTGGGACTCTGCGTGTTGGGATGGAGATTTCCATTCCATTTCCAGACCTCGTTACATTCAACTCACGCCTGTGCGTGACTGGCCCAGAGCACAATCTTCTTTCCTCCTCCCCTCCAAAATAAATGGTCTTGTGTATTTAAACAACCAGCTCTGCTGGGCAAGGACTACTTATCCTGTGTACATAAAGGTCCGTGACAAGGCACTCCTTTAATTAGGGCGCTAATTGCTCATTGATCCTAATTCTCTGAGTTACCTTGTTGAGCCCTTCCATGACCACATATGGGAGGTGTTCGTGCAACATCGCCGGCGAGATGATCACTTCATTGAATGCCTTATTGTCACCCCAGATAGCAAAGTAAGTGGGATCCTCTTGCTCGCAGCAACTGGAAGAGGAGTTGGGATGCAAACAGAAGGGAATAGAGGGCGCAGGAGATGAAAGAGCAGGACAATATTTTGGCACGCAAAAGAAACAGCAGGTTGCAGAGACAGAAAAAGCAACAGGAGGAAAAACAGAGGGAGAAGATATTAAAGTACACACGCTACTGCCATTGCTCCACAACTCCGCGCTAGCCAACAGTGACATGACTATTTTTCTACTCTGACAGCGCAGACACAATCACTGTCATTAAGACAGCGAAAGAAAATAAATCACCTCCTTCGTAGATGGGTTCCTGTCTTGGGGAGTCTTTTCCAAAAGGAAATCTTCACCCCCACCTATTGACTTGGCAGCTCTGCGCGTACTCACCAGCACTGCTCGGCAGGATGGTTGTGCACCACGTGGATGATGCGGCCAGGCGGGTAAAGCGGCGTGCTGGCAGACAGGGCAATAGTCAGGTCGCTGGGATGGGTCCAGAGGCGATTACTCGTTACGGAATTTTCTTCCGTCTCTTCGGGGAGCTCTGACTTGGGTATGCACTTCGTAGCACCCACAATGATTCTCCACTGTTCAACACGAGGGGAAGGAGGGAGAATATTGAGAAGAGAAAAAAAAAAAAAATCAGAGAAAAGCAGAGTCATCTCACAGACACTATTGGTAGGTTTAAACTCAATACCTAGTATCAGGAAAAAAAACACACCAAAACAACAGGTCTTGTGCCCTGATTGCTTAAATAGCAGACATAGAGAGAAATAACCCTGCCCAGAAGAGCTGTTTCTTCCTTTCCCGATTTTAACCTTAGAAGTGGCAACACCTCATCCTTCCTTTTTTTTGCTGGAGGATTTTGTAGAATTAGGGAACCAGAGCAAGCACCAACTTGTCCACCAACTAGTAACTGAATATCTTCCAGGATAAACAAGGTAGATGGAAACTGAATTCTTAAGGCACCAAAATAAACAAAAGACTATACAACACAAACAGACAAAAAATTTTGTTTAGGCCTTTCTTTGTGCACTAAAAGAAGTCCCAAAAACCCCAAAATTCACCAAAAAACCTGTAAGCCAAACCACAAAACCCATAGAATGCTAACAAGAAAAAGAAATGTAGGCTCAGTTTTCTCCCTCTACAGGTCATTTCTGTAATATTTTCCCCCTAAAAATCTTTATGTTTTTTCCATCTCCGTGTAACAGTAAAGAAGCCTGGGGAGGAACAACGCTCCACATATCCCATCTCCAAAACATTAACAGACCGCTTACCCTAGAACAGCACCACCCAGCCAGCACGCAGCAGTGCCTATAAGCAGACAACTGTTGTACTTCCTAGCCCGTTACCATTTGTTACTGGCCAAGAACAGCTACAGTTGGAACACAGACTTCAAAACAGGTTCAGATGAGATTTCCTCATCAGTTATTTTTAGACCTGTGATGGTAAGTTTACAGCACATGATCCGGTATCATCACACAGGCTGCAGCGTACAGCCCTTTGCCCTGACCTCTCCAGCTGCCTTCCAGCTCTTGCCATCATGGAATCATAGAATTGCCTAGGTCGGAAGAGACCTTTCAGATCATCAAGTCCAACCATCAACTTAACACTGACAAAACCATCCCTAAACCATATCTCTAAGCACCACGTCTACCCGTCTTTTAAATCCCTCCAGGGATGCTGACTCCACCACCTCCCTGGGCAGCCTGTTCCAATGCTTGACAACCCTTTCCATGAAGAAATTTTTCCCAATATCCATCCTAAACCTCCCCCAGCACAACTTGAGGCTGTTTCTTCTTGTCTGATTGCTTGTTCCTTGGGAGAAGAGACCGACCCCACCTCTCTCCAACCTCCTTTCAGGGATTTGTAGAGAGTGAGGTCTCCCCTCAGCCTCCTTTTCTCCAGGCTGAACACCCCCAGCTCCCTCAGCCGCTCCTCACAAGACTTGTGCTCCAGACCCCTCACCAGCTCCGTTGCCCTTCTCTGGACCCGCTCCAGCACCTCAATGTCTTTCTTGTGGTGAGGGGCCCAAAACTGGACACAGCCCTCGAGGTGGGGCCTCACCAGTGCCCAGTACAGGGTGACAATCACTTCCCTGGTCCTGCTGGCCACACCATTCCTGACACAGGCCAGGATGCTGTCAGCCACCTTGGCCACCTGGGCACACTGCTGGCTCATATTCAACCGGCAGTAACTCTGGTTACCTAAACAGTAGTCACAGTGGACCTGAGGAGACCTGGAGGGCAGGAGAAGTCTGCAGTGTTGCTATGAGACACTGAAAGTTTACTACCACTGCTCAGAGACTCACCTTCAGGTGTCTTAATCTTTACTCTTACCTTTGGTTTGTTACTTCTTTGAAGAACATCCAGAAGCTGCCGGCGAAATCCCTCCAGCTGAGAGAGACCAATTCTGGAAAAAGAGGAAAATGTGTTTACAACAGCTGGGCAGGGAAAAGGACAGCAGGGACACATGGAGCAGAAGAACAAGAAACTACAACAGATACTACAAGAATGCAACCCCATAATACAGATCATTTCAGAGGGGGGTTGTGGCATCACCCAGGACCAGTAACCAGGGTTTAGAGGCCACAGGAAACCATCGTGACAATAAACAGGGATGAAGTGTAATAGCAGAATCAGATCAGTGAACACAGATATGAGAGAGGTCAATGAACAGATAAGGAGGGAGATGATGCAATCACAGAAAGAAGTGAGCAAGAAACAAGTATAGGATGACACAGAACAGATACATCAGAAAGGTGGCAGAGAGCTTTATGACACCACCAAACAGATTACAGGACGGACAAGATTGTCAGACAGGTTACCAAAAGACATATTCAATACCATTTCGTACTTTCCCTCCACTGAATTCTACATGCCTTACATTGTAGACAGAAATGTCAGCATTTATCTGAGGTCACCCAACAGGGCTGAAGCAGAAGTAAAAGCCAGGTTGTCTGGCTCTTAGTCCAATGCCCTGTTCAGCAGAACACATCCCAGGAGATGATGAGAAGTGAGAAATGCCAAGCCACAAGAAATGAGGGAGCTGGTTCAGAGATGTGAGATGATATGGAAGAGGTACTCAGGGACAAACAGTACAAAATGAGATGACAGCACATCTAGTTCAGGGCACAGCGTAAAGAGGTCCGAGATAACACAGGCAACCAGGAAAATGGGAGACGTGTCGGATACCACAATGAGTATATAATTATAAAGACAGGATATTCACCCTTTTCTTTCATACAGGCAGCTGAGAGACGGGGAGGGATACGCCTATAAAAAAGGTGTGTGAAACACCAATATAGGTGTCCAGGTAAAAGACACAGGGAACTAGGAAGACAAGTAAGAAGCACAGAAGGGCAGGTAAATGAGGAAACTGGAGACAGAGAAAATCTAGGTGTTTCTGATAGGAAACAGGTGACTTTGGGATAGAACAGCAGATACTCATCAAGAAATTCAGACGCTTCACAACTTGCCTGGGCACTAGATCTTTGCCAAGCACGACTGCAGTCACAAACTCTTTTGAATACTCCATGGCATCCTCACTGGAAGAGAAAGAGGACCAAGCAGAAGCAAACAGTGTTTCACTAGCAGCAAACTGCATTTCATTCCCAGTTTGCCACTGGTGTCAGCGAGGTTACCAACCAGTGAACCAGTGTCATAAAAACCACAACCCAAGCTGCTCGAGGCTTTTGGGACTTACACCCTGTTAAAGAAGTCTGATATTCACATCCCATGCCCCAGGCAACATTATTGTGTAATGGTATAGCTCATACAAACAGAGGAGTTCCTTCCTCCTTACCTGCATACAGTTCTGAATATATTTGGAAAAGGAAGTTCTCTAACTCGGTGCCTCATAGCTGTTTTCCTGTTATAGTTTGGGAATGGCCAGGGCAGCAGAAAGGAAGGAGAAGATATTCCATGCTCCTGAGCCTACTCTAGAAAGACAGTGTAGAACTAAGAACTTTCTGCAGCAACCTGAGCACCAAGATAAGAGGGAATTCATGCTTCCAGTCTATAAGCTGGTTCTGCAATCAGCTCACTTCCTAGAGATCATCTTCTGAATCAGTCACCACCGACAGATGACACGCTGTTGATCTCGAGATTATCCTGGGTACGACATACAATGCAACAAAAGTGTGGCAGTCAGAGGCGCCTGCTTGAGCCGCGACAGTTGAGGTGACACAGCACAGCACGGCCCAAGCCATCTCAGGAGTGGAAGCTCTGAGCGGAAAGCTATAAAGCTCTCATGAAATATTCTGCAGAGCAATTAATCTACAGCTGCAGAAGACCAGGGATTACTATCATAACAAGGCATGCTAACGTCCAGATTCATTAGCAGGATGGTTTAAAAGCCTCGTCTGCTCCTGGAACATGACGCAGTAACCATCACTAGAAGCTTCTGATGGTCCACAGTTGCTTTCATGTGCCCCCATGGCATCTGTCATGACTAGAAAGACCTTATTTCACGTCACAGCAATCAAGCGTGATGTTTTTGTTTGGCTACCATGTAAATAACATGACCAGCAGGTCTGTTCCGATTTACAGTGGGAGGAATTCACCATACCTCTCTCTCCAGACATCTGAGGCAGCTACCCTCAATTCCCCCTATAGCCGAGGGAGTGAAACAGGCACCCAAGAAACACGATCCCTCTGACCTATTTTCGGCACCCACTTTAGAATGCCAGAAATCACACCCCAGAAATGCCAGTTTCATCGTCAGCTGCAAAAGGAGCCCAGACAACTAGATCAACTGATGCAGATATCTACATTTGGGCAACTATCTCCCTTATTGTACCTATATTCACAGCAGATGGGGAGAGGACACGCTGGCACTGTGCAGAGAATAGGGAAATTGCACTCTGTCCACTCAACTTGCATTTTCCACTAGTCAGGGTGAAATCAGAGCTATGGTCACAGACAACTAAGTCATAAACCAGAATATTTGGGACAGTGGCCACCTCAATATCAAACTATAACAGAGAGCAAAGGCTGTCAACAACCCTCAGCTCCTACAGGCTGCCTCTCCATTTTTCTGCATCCTTCTCAGGGCAGAGACTTGTCTTTTACTGCTTCCCAGAGCATCACAACCAGGATCTGATCCAGGTAAAACTACACCCACCCTCTCATTCTCCTAGCCCAGCACCTACCTCAGCAGCCCACCTGGGGGAGAATAGGCAAAGCACTTCAGCGATGGGTACTGGGGACGCAGGAGGAAGGACAGGATGGCGGCTGTGCCAGCACCGAGGGAATGACCAACCACGATCAGGCCGTAGTGTTTTGTTCCTCTCCCCTGAAAAGAAAAACCAAGAAATTGAGGTCAGACTGCAAGGTAAGTCCACAGCCCCCAGAATCTGTCCCTTTCCCCAGGCATCTTTCCTATACATGAGCACTCCAGACTCCAGTTAACCAGCTCCTCCACCAATGGGAACCAGTGAGGGAATGTTAGATTTTGAAATGGAAGCAGAGAAGGAAAAAAGAAAGAAAAAGGAAATATACGCAAGCTGTTGGAGTTATTTAGGATTTGCTACGAGCCTTTTGCTCCTCCTCAAATCTGCCAGCCTTCTGATAATATCCGAGTCCAGGCTCACGCACCTGAGGTCCCCCTGGTTCTAGAAATGACTTGCTTTCATTCATTCCATCACTTGTGCAGGCTGAAAACCAGAAATCCTAACTTGCAATTTGAACACTAGTCTCCTAAGTCCAGATGCTCTCAACAGCTGGCAACTGCTCAAGTAATTTAGAGGCAAAACTATTCCTTAACGTTTTGTACTGTTCCTGTTATTCAGAGGCTGGAGTGCTAGGCATGGCTCAGAACGCTAGAAGTTCACTAAGACAATGCTTGAAAAGTTTCCGTCTTGTTTTTCTGCAGCTCTGCCAATGCCCTGCAGGTTTTACTCAGGGAGAGAGAATCCAGCCTCCAACTCTCCATGACCCCAGGTCACCACAGGGGTGGCTATAGCTGGATTTCTGCGTAAGATGAGAGAACACACACAGAACATAAGACCAGGCCACAAGAATGAAAGATCTATCGCTGTGTCATTTTCCTTCTCAAGACAACCTCGAGCCACCATCGTGCCTGTTACAGCCAATGAGGTGAATGCTGGGGGAGAATTAAGACTTTACACACCTCACTTGTAATACTTTTTCCCTAAACATCTGTTGCTGGCAACTGTCAGAGACAAGGTGCTGGGCTAGATGAACCTTTGGGAGGACATTTACATTCTGGCCGTACCACTTTTTCAGATAGTCTTCAAAGTTCAGCTTCAGACAGTACTTAAGTTTCTACACACCAGCCAGCTGCTCCGTCTCCTATAAATCAAGCTCTCTCTCCAGCCTTGTGGGTCAGGTCCAGCTAGTTACACTATTTTTCATCAGTTAGAAGGTGGACCCACCATCCATAAAGCCACCTTCAAACAGAACAATATGATACTTATTATCACGCACAGGAGACAAACAAAGTATAGAGTTCTGAACATCACCGTATCCTGACCTGTCCGGTAGCAACTGAGCTCTACAGGACATCAGGAAAATAATCCTCATGAGTAACAGCTCACTTAACAAGAGCAATTTGCTCTTTCTGGGTAGAGAGGAATAAAGTACTGTATGAAGACGTCAGATGCCTGTGTGTCTCCCCCTGTATCTACCAAACATCACAAGGCAGATGCTTTAGTGTTGACTGGTACGACACTCGAGTTTCAGGGAGCCGTTGAGGCTTTTATCCCTCTTTTCTTTCTCCCTCGAGCTAGTGCTTATTTCCCCATGGGCAGCGCTCAGGCCAAGGCGCTCTTTGGGCATGAGACAAGGACAGCTGTCTGCCAAGCAGGGGATGGGGCAGTTCAGAAGTCCCCTTCCCAACGGGAACATAGACTGTGCTATTACTGACATATAAACTAAGCTAAGCTGCTTCCTAACATCTCTCTTGGGCTCTCCGATAGCCCTCTATCACGAGAAATGTGCACACGCAGACAGTCAGCATGGCATCCCATTGCTGTCTCCAAAGAGAATCTCCATAGAGATGGGATTTTAGTTCCTGTTGATTTGTTTTTAATGTTCCCTGTCCTGCATTGCCACCAAATGGGACTTCCTGCCTTAGCTTTGCCTGAAAAAAGAAAAGGAATCAGGAGCTCTGCAGTATTGGTGGTTTCAAAATAAAAAAGCCTTAGGGGAATGAGTAACTCGTTGCCTGCCTGGCAATCCAGAGGGATAGAACTGAAAGAAGATTTGAGCAATCAGTGCAACAGATTCAGGGACAGTGTTTTAGGGGAATCTCATCTTCCGTATAGCCTGTAAGGATAGAAGAAAACTAATACTCACTAAGTCTCGTCCAAAAGCTTGAGAAAGCACCATTTCTTGCTCCAGTTTCTTCTTGATGTACTCAGCAGATAGCACCATTCCCTGAGGGAAACATGAAGACAGAACAGGATGTAAAGAGTTGCGTATCAGCCCAGATCTAAACATTTAGCAGACACGATGCTGCCCTGAATGCTGCATAAGCTCTGGAGTGCCACCCAGCATGTGTCAGGCTGGGAGGAAGAATACTGACTCCACTCCACATTAAGGAATAGACTTCATTAGGCAGATGTCTCGGCTCGCTGATTACCAGAGCCACAAACTGGTTAGAAGTAATGACAGTTCTTAAATTAAGATAATACTCAAAGGCCCTATTCCTGGGCTTGCGGTGCAAAGTCTACAGGAAAAAAAAAAAAAAAGCCACAAAACAACCCATTTCTTAAACATAAGGTTGTGTATCTGGTAGTTCAGCAGCCACTGGGACCTGCAGTAGAACGGAGAAACAGACTTTGATTTTGTGTAACTGCCTTAACTGCAAAACCATACTCTTCCACTTAAATCTGTGAATAAAGGCATGAACTAACGTCTAACGAGTTCACAGGGAAAAATAATACAAACACCGAGATGCTACTGGAGGGGGAAAAGTGGCAGCAGAGTTATCGAGGACTGGAGAAGGCAGCAACTATTAAGGGGATTCAGCTGTCAAAGGATATTAATCACAAATTATTAAAGGTTTTTATTCACTAGAAGCTAAGAACTGCTGGAAGATGAGAAACAAGCTGATAGTCCGGTTCTAAACACTTCTTCTCTGTTGATGGCTGCATCTGAAGAGTGTTTCTCCCTCTGTGTAATAATTACAAATGCAGTTGATCTGTTATAAACGAGCAACTAGAATTTGGTCTGTTGCCTAAACTCTTGGTTATGCCTTTACTACAGTTTAATTCAGCCGTAAAAAAGCCTGAACTACAGTTTTCAGTCTACAAAGGCTGAAAACCAGTGATGTAGAGTCCAGGGTGAACATGGGTAAACAGAAATCAGCTACTTCTAATTTGGTGATTACAGACCTCAAATAATTCACACTGCCTGGGGTTGGCCAAAAACCAGGGAAGATCATCTCTGCTATTTTCCATTACACCCCTACCTGAAAACAGCTGAAGTACAAAGCCAACATTATTGAGCACTGTTTAATCTCGGAGACATAAAAGAATTCGCGGCCCTCTCAAAAAGCAAAGAAATGTGGATTTTTTTTTTTCAAAGTCCTCGGTATCAAACACACCATCACACCCAATCTGACTACTGAAGAGAAAGAGCGCAACGCAGGTGACTCTGCCGAGGCTGGAAATGGGACACCTGTAACGCCAGCATATTATCAAAAAGCAGGCGCCACGGTATTTCGTGCCTGCGTTCAGACCTCTCAGCAGTACCCAGCTTCTCTGCCGCATTCCGAAGAGTCTCCATTTCCAACTCTAATGAGAAGCGAATGGCAGACTACTTTATATAAAATTTCTAACATGAATTTCGGGTTCTATTTTTGAAAAGCGTGACCTAAATCCATGGTGGTATTACTAATGGGCTGTTAGTCAGCCTTATAGCTATATTTTTGATAATTACAGTATATTCTAATACAGACAGTGATTTTAATATTATGGAACGAGATTTTTATGACTGCAAAGTTACATTTAGACCTTCCGTTAAAGTGGACACCCTTTCAGAAGTTTCAGAGGAATGAAACTATCCGGGCTTAATTTTCCAACCTCACAGGCAAATAACCGAACCGATTGGAGATCTAGAAAAGTAAAACGGAAATATTTTGTATGGCTTTGCAGTTTGAAGGCACAAAACTGCTCTGTGACGGTTGAATTGTGCGGGTAAAGACCCAGAGGGCGTCTATTTGGTAGAGAAAAGGGCTTGAAAGTTATTGCTATTACTGAATGTCCCTATCAAACTGGTGAGAGCTGGTATCATGGCTGAGTTTTCAGGGTTTCCTTCTAGCAGCTGCTACTTGTCATCCCGGCTGGCTCAACACCACGAAAAAAACCTCCCTAACATCATCATTTTAATAGTTTTGTTCTGTACAGCTTCATCAGAATTAAGTATGGATTCATGCCCTTGAGTTATGATCATTTTTTAAATTAGCTTTGCTATAAAATCAGTGAATTTTATTTCAAAAATAGTGAAGCTAGGTTTCTTTTGCAGTTAATTTCCCCTACGGATCGTCAAAATCCCCCCCCCCTTTTTTTTTTTTTGGCATGCTAACCCATAAACCTTAGTTACAGCTATATTTCTTGATCCAAAATAGCTCAGAGACCTCATATATATTTGAACTGTGGCATTCGCAGCAACCCAAGCAATCAAAGGCTTTCAGCTGTGGTACGGGTGGAGCGATAAGAAGGCTCACGTAAACATCAAGAGTTTTAATTTGTAGGACGTTTGATCGACACGGCGTGAAGCACAGGTGGAGATAAGAGGCCACGCCAACCTGCTGGGCGCGCGGGACGGAATCAGCAAGAAAAATAACACAAATCAAACAACTTACTGGAAGCTCCTGAACAGCCAAGTACTTTTCTCCAAATGAAATGTAAGCGTTAGCAAGATACTTCATTTATTTTTGTATTAAAGTTGACTTCTGGACATTAAAAATGCATTAAGACAGACATTTTTAAATTCTATTATCTCCATTAGTTTCCCTCAGGAATCAACAGTACACTATTGTCTGAAGATTAATATCGGTAATAATTTAAGATAAAACTATATTTCTGTACTGGTAACAATCAAAAAAGAAATAACACAAAGGCCAAATAAAAACTCAATATAGAACAAAGGGAACGATCTGATAATGTTTCATATAAGTCACTGGCGTATGAATATTTTCACGTAGAGATCAAAAGAAAATGTCAACTTCTGCAAGGATCTATTACTAGTTTTTCTGCACATTAAAAATTGAACAAATTCCCTTTGCTTCCCTTTCTTTCCCTTTTACCTTTCTTTTTTGTACAAACTGTTGATCACACTGATTGTGCAAAGTCATTTTGAGCTAAATGAATTAGTACAAAACCAATCCTCGACAGTAGACAGAATGCTTCAGAAGCGTTAAACAAATAGCAAAGATTCGCATAGCTAAATATCAGTTATGTGACAAACTACTACCCCATTTATCTATGTTTCTATAACTTGTCCTATGTAATTGCCAAGTTAATTTTCTTATTTGGGGGGAAACAAAGGAAATACCCATTAGCCAAATAGCAGGTAGTCAATATTGTTTTCAAAAAGACCCACTTGGAGACCACAGAGCAGCCAAACAACGCTTTTTTTAGGTAACCACTTCTTTATTAGACCCATATCCAGCTAAGATAAATGCTATCAGCTCCTAACGCTCTACTTCCTAAAGCAGAGCATCAAAGTACAGAGAAGAGGTTTGGCATTCAGGCAGGACATCAGGAATGAAGCAGGAGCTCCCAGCTCCCGGTTCCCAAGGAGTTACGAGCTCAACATCCCACCCTAAAGGGATCCAGAGTACTGTGTCCAGTGCTGGGCTCCCCGGTCCAAGAAGGCCAGGGAACTGCTGGAGAGGGGGCAGCAAAGGGCTACCAAGATGCTGAGGGGACTGGAACATCTCCCTTATGAAGAAAGGCTGAGGGACTTGTGTCTCTTCAGTCTGGAAAAAAGACGGCTGAGGGGGGATCTTATCAACACTTATAAATCCTGACAGGGTGAGAGTCAGGAGGATGGGGCCAGGCTCTTCTCAGTGGTGCCCAGGGACAGGACAAGGGGTAACGGGCACAAACTTGACCATGGGAAGTTCCATCTCAACACGAGAAGGAACTTTCCTGTGAGGGTGGCAGAGCCCTGGCCCAGGCTGCCCAGAGAGGTGGTGGAGTCTCCGTCTCTGGAGACATTCAAACCCCGCCTGGACGCGTTCCTGTGCCACCTGCTCTGGGTGACCCTGCTCTGGCAGGGGGTTGGACGGGATGATCTCCAGAGGTCCCTTCCAACCCCGGCCATTCTGTGATTCTGTCAGAAAAATGCAGCAGCATCTCATCTCCCTGAGCAGCAGCGTTTCCAGCAGCCGCTACGGTCCTTCCAACACACGCAGCCACCAGGTTGTATTTTACTTTCCCAATCTGGCACCGCATCCTGAGAGGCTGCCAAATTCCTGATAATCTTAAAACTCAGCATGCGTGTCATTACTTCGCTGGACCGGGGCAAAGGTCGGCTGTATAATAAATTGATTTAGCCAGCTCAGTCCTGATCGCTAACACAGACATCGCATCAGTCTAATTACACAGACGCAAGCCCTGCCAGGACCCTTTTCTGAGGTTCAATGCCTACTCCCTTGCAAGAGAATTTTAAACACATTCTCAGGGTTTCATTGCAAATTCTGAAAAGGTCATTGGAAGAAAAAGTAATTTGAAGGACGCCAATAATTTTGTTCTAGGTCTCCGCAGATGCCCTCTACAGTTTTCGTTTTTGCTAATTGGATGGGTTTTTTTAATTACAGACATAGTGATTTTAACTGTTACAACTAAGGATTTTATTTTAACATCTCAAAGCCATTTCACCGCAATTCTGTAACATCCTTCTTAAAAGCACCTCAAGCAATTGAGACCACTTTTTTTGGTCTATAATTAAAAAGTCAAAATATTAGAAAAAGAAACAGGTGGGGCTTTTGTTTTGGGTTTGTTTTCTATTCTTTTTACACACCTTGTGTCCCAGCCACGTTCCATGATGACCCTCAACCGGAAGGCGCTCTGCATCCCCAGTTAGGTCAGTCAGGGCATCCTGGAAGGAGAGAAATCACCGTGTTTCAGGTAAGTTAAACACCAAGCGTGAGTCAGGAAGGTCTCAGACTCTCCTGAAAGTTTGTCAGGGTGGCCAAGGGCATGTGAGGCCACTGCACAGTGCACTTACTTTTGGAGACAGAGTTCCTCGGATACTAATGACCACCTTCTTCTTATCATGGTCCACAGCCACATAGAAAGGCGTTTCATAAACCTGGAAAAGATCCACTACTGTAACAATCAGGTGAGACATCCCTGTTTACTTATTCTCCTGCTCAGGGCAAAGGAGGCAGAGCAGCGCGACAGGTTACGCCTTATGGCTAAGAACTCCTCTGAATGATCTGATTTTTGGCAGTAGCAAATATTTCTGTCCAAGTGGCAGAATTCCTTGATGGAGAGATAGGATGGGAAGCTCTAGGGTCAGAAAAAAAAAAAAGGCTTAAGTTTCCTTCTTTGTACCACTACACGGAAGCACGTAAATCCCATTAGGAAGGGCCTTAGGAGCATGCCCCAAATATGAAGGGGGTGGCAGATTCTCCTTACTGCGTCGTGGCAAGATGTGTAAACAATGTCCACTGAGGTCATATTCTCATCCAAGAAGTGGCGCCGGATGGCAATGGCATTGCAGCCACAGCAATTATCCTCTTCAATGGTGACACTAGGTGCATAGCGGGGACGTGAAGGACAGAGACAGCAACATCTGCAGAAGAAAAAAAAATAGCTTTGAGGAAAAGGAGAAGGTGGGAGAGACTGGCTTTAGTGCGGAATGCCTGGAGATAAGGGAAAGACAGACCCTGCATGCCACACTGGCCTCATTAACAGCAGCGATTTCCTTCCCTCTTGCCAAAAACAGGACAAAACTACTGCTTCGGCATCAAAAAGGGGCACTGGGATCAGCTGTAGTTTTCCTTCTGAGCGCCAGGGAGAGCTACAGCGCAACCAGTCCCCAAAGAATCAATGCTTGGTGGGGCTGGGATCTCTCCTCAAGGGATACTGCGCTTCATAGCACAGTCCTACATCTCTTCAACACACAAAGCAGCCAGCATTTACTGAGAGCTAGATCTATTTATAACAAAAAAGGAAAACGGGTCTAGAATCAATTCAAGAACAAAAACAGAAGCACAGAACTTTTTTTTCCTTCTTTCCCATATGAGACACTTCACAAAAGTACTCAAAAGGAAATCTATTCTTCCTAATAACGTTCAGCACAGAGGCTGCCTGTGTAAGTGCAAAAAGCTCAACCCCAAAGAGAGTCTGATGACAGAACTACAGCAGCTGAAAGCAAACATTTAAAACAATACGATCCTGAACTGAACTACAGCATTGCTACCATGAGGTGAGCACTCTACAGCACGGCAGAAAAACAATTAGTCAGAGAGAACACAGCACGAACTCTGGCCAAGTCTTGCCAAAGCTTTAATAAAGACCCAAATGTCAGCTCCCTGCATATCTGGGCTTGCTGATAAATCTGATTTCTGAGCTCCAAGACGGCTATTTTGACTCAGCAGGAAAGCAGTCGTGCGCCAGATGAGTTCTTTCTGCGGGCTGTTCAAACTGCACAGGGCTGGCGTGATCCTTAGCGCACCAGAGAGGACAGAGCATAGGACAGTCTGGTTTATTTAATAAGATAAGCAGATAAGCAACTGTAAGGAAGAGATTGAGGAGAAAGACATTAGAGTGTGAAGGCACAGAGTTACTGATGGAAAGAAAAAGCATGAGAAGGGAGAAGAGGAAAAAAGCAGAAGAGAAAAGGAGGAAGAAATAATACAGAGGTGATGAAGAGAACAAACTGATGGAAGAAAGGAGAATTCTAATTCTGGGAGAAACAGAAGGGAAATGGGAAGAAGAGAAGGCAGAGTGAGAGACAGGATGGCCACTCACGAGCAGGATCTGGCCAGGCGACAGAGTCCACATGTGGGCTTCCTCATCAGGTATATGGGCCAGCCATAGGCAGCCAGGGCAAACAGCATGTAGTAACACACCTCTTTGTACCGCTGCATCTCTTGCTGAAAGAGACAAGAGACTCACTAAAGACCTTATTCTCTTTTAGATACTGAGCTTTTCCAACTGTTTCCCTTTTTCCATCAGAGTTAAACACGTGCACCCTTCTTTCTGAGCATCAGCCTTCTCTCTCAGCACCACCAGAGCAGCACTGTCAGCGTTTCCAGGTGACTGCAGGAGAGCAAGCTGGTTATGCTGGGCAAGATCCTCCCCCTCCCCAAACCAGCTATGCCTATTTTCCTGAGTGGAGGGGCCCCACTAGCTGTTTAACAAAACTAGAAGTTAGTTCCAGAGAACTTCGCTGTGTATCAAACACCCTGCTGCAAAGAAAGGCCATCCTCTGTGGGTTCTGCTCCATCCTACCCTAGCTGAGGAGAAGATAAACTAGTTTAAGTCCCAAGAAGATGAGCTCTCTAAATATAGTGCTTTCACATAGTCACAGGCCATAAGGATGGTGCCCAGAGAAGACCATAAAGCCAGTCTGGGGCCACATGCCTCAGTGCTGTCTTCTGTAAGCTCTGCTGACATCTCTCCCCGCACACACCTCTTCAGAAGGAGAGACAGGCTGAGCACGAGCAGGATGTTAGAATTAAACACAACGCAGCCGCAAGCAGGTTAATCACAGAACCACCTGAGCAGAGATGCTGGGATTGGGTCAGTCCTGCCTCTCTCGCAGCAGTATCATCTAATCAAGGGGGGTGAATAGAAGAAGAAAAGCCAAGCTTAATCCCCACAGAACAGACCGCAGCCACTTCCATCCTGAGAAGTGCTGACAATCAGCCCCAGGGAGAAAGGCTCCGTCTCGCTCTGCTGGTGGTACTTCCATACAGAGCTCTGCAGGACACTCCTGGATGCAGCGCTCAACTCGTACCTCTGGCTTTGGAGAAACTTCCCACCGCCCGCCCCCATCCGAGTGGAAATATTCCCACTTCCCGCAAAGTGGAGGACAGAGACAGATAATGCTTTAAAAGTGATCTGGAGACAAAATGTCTCCAGAGAGCAAGTGGTGTTATTACATTCTGTTGTACTAATCTTTAATTTCTTTGATTATTCCAGAGAGGGGCAGGAAGAAATAAGAGAAGCCACTGAGAAAAAGAAAATGTGCTACATAAGGGAGCCTGGTGAGTTTGCAAGAACACAATCCAGAGACTTACCGCATTTTTCAGATCCAGATACTTCGTGTTCCTGGTCACTGGCATCCCAGACAGAAAAGCTAAAATGTCATTGTTTGCCTGTAAGTCACAAACAGACATAAAAATTCTTCTCTGTGACACCAAGACAGAAATCTACGCCTGAGAAACAGAAAGCTCCATGTAACCTGGGACAAGATACTTTCAAGTATCCCAACCAGTCTCTTCAACTGGTTCCAGTTCTGCTGTTCGTATTTCTGCCTGATCTGATCACTGCTGTTTGAACCCCACCCTCTGGGGAAAAAACCCACCCAAACGATTTTCTACTGGGTTGACAATCTGCAAACCTCAATGCCAGTAACGGCTTGGGAATTTAGGAATTTTTTCCTAAAGTTCCTCCTGCAGCTCTACCCCAGATGCTGGAGTTTTCTCCACATCACTGCATAGGAGAAATAACCTTCCCATTTGCTTTCAAGTACCCACCATCTCCTTCAAGGCAGTTGCCCATTTGGGGTCAAGGGCTAAATCTGTATCTATCACCTGCCTAGAAGAGACGACAGGTTCCACAAGCTTGATTTGGTGTCAGTTGGGCCCTTTGGGAGCCTCAGAAAAAGCTGCTAAAGTAGTCAGTATTTTTATTTTGCAGCTCCGTGACTGGCAGTAGCCCATCGCACGACAGAAACAAGGTGGGCAGAGTCATGCAGTTGTCACACACCAAGTCACGAGAGCAGCAGGTCAGTCAGAGGCCAAGTGAGATGCCCACCGTCCCTGTGGATGGTGACGGTCCCCTCGCCACCCACCTCATCCAGTACAGCGTTGCGCTTCGCCCGCTGCCTTTGGCGCAGAAGAACCAGGCCTGCGATGATGTCAGATGGGACGATGTCAAGGTCTCGGAAAAACTCAGCAAAAAGGTAGGCGATTTCAGAGTAGGCGTCCTGCAAAATCCAGGGAGAGAAGAGTTTAGGAGGAGGAGTTTGGGTGTGGGGAGCCTCAAAACAGGACACAGAACGAGAACCAATGCGGCAGCAATGGCCTCATTTCTGTAGCTCTCTCTCCAAAACATCCACGAGATTTCCTTCAGGGAACACCGTATCTGGTCTCATCATATTAATATCTCTTATTTATTTTAGATAGTCACACTCAGAGGCCTCAGCTGAGACTGAATTTGTAATACGCTGGGTGCTGATGTGTGGGCAAGCAGACCACCTTGACATCAAAACAGACAAGGCAGACACGAAGGGAGACAAAGGAAATATTTTCCTTTCTACATTGTAAATAAGACAGAGGAAGATAAGAACCAAGCAAATCCCAATCCAGTGTCATCTCAGAGTCATCCTTTCTCCTCAAAAGCAATTTCAAAATCCTCAAAATAGGACAGATTTTGTCCTATTTAACAGCTTCTTCAATGCTGTAACTGTCCTGGGATCATTTTGCCCATACTTAACCCAGACCTCACCATCCCAGGCATATCCCAGAGGAATCTGACACTTTTTGGAGCTCTATAGCTGTTCATTCTTCACCATCATGCTTCTTTGCTACGTGATTTCAAAGAGTTAATCACAACAAGCACATGTTGTCACACATGGCAGCTCTTGGTACTGAAGGAGCTAAGCAAGTTACCAGGCTTTTCCAGGTTTATCTTGGATTACACCCAAGCAAGAGGGCCTGAAAAGGACAACCTGGAAGAAGATCTGAGTCATTAAATGCAGAGTTCCCAGAAGAGAAGGTGACCAAACCCAAAAAAGGAAGACACCACAGGAAGGACAGAAGTGGAAGTGACCCGACAGGGTCAAGCAAAGGCTCTGAAGCAGAGTGACAAAGATATTTTGAGGAGAAATGCTATTTTCTCTTTTCCTCTGTAACTAGAAAAAAAAAAATAACCCACAAGATCTTAAGTGAGAATGGTTTGGGGGGTTGGAGATGGGCTGGACTGTGAGACAACGCTCATCTGGCCATCGCTCAGACCACTAAGCTTAAGACAAGGGTGACCCAGAGGTTGGATCAACAAAAAAGGGGACTGAGCAAGAGCTGTAGTACACCAGTGGTCAGTACTTTAACTCCTGCCATCAAACTTTCCTACTTTTCAGCTGTGTCTTCCTAGCATCCTTTCCTCAGCACCCGAAGCTACGCGACTGCTGTCTTGTCCGTAGAAAGCCTGAGCCGTGCACTTGAAGAAAAGCTGGTCTTCAGGACAGGATCTCTCCATCCCTCTTCTTTGACAGGCAAGAAAGTAAATCCCTTCTCTCCCGAGCAGTCTAGCAGAAAATGACCTACATTCTTTTATCTCTGACAAACTCCTGGAGTGCAAGATTACTTTCTATCATTTTTCACTTGCCTACAAAAGCAAGTTAAATCACCATTAAGAATGGGGCTTCAGGTGCCAACTGTGCAGGTCTCCATGCCAGCTGTGCCTTTGAAGAGCAAATGGACCGGCATTAACCTCTCCACCATGACAACTGCAGTATCCTTGAAGTACTGACCCCATAAATCTTAGCACAGTTCCTATAAGCAGACAAGAAATGCAGAGAGCCTGAAAGTAAAATACGAAGAACACCCATTAACCCAAAGCGACAGCTTAATACTCGGATCAAAGTAAAAAAACCATAGTGGAAGTTCAACGCGTATGTTTTGTTCCGAAAGAAGAGTTTTTGCCGGAGCACCTGATAATTATATTCTAGGATTGTCTATAGCATTCTTCTACAAACCCTGCAGGTCTGGGGCTGGCAGAGCCGGTGGATATTTAGCACTTCAGACTTCACTCCAGACCCATAAGAACAGATTCTTGCCCCGATGCCATGTCCACTCTGCAGAAGTATTTTCCAGCCCAGAGGACGATGACCCTCTGCGAGAACATTTTTTCCATGAAGACTGGGAGAGACAGCAATGGATTCATTGCTGCTCCATGACACACGCATTCATTCCACACGCTGTCATGCCAGGACACACAAAGTCAGAGCTTGTTTCTGCAAAGAAAAGAGCCTGGAAATTGCTCAGGCTGAATGTAAAATGGAAATTCAATAGCAGGAGGAATTTGGAGATTCTGGTATCTGCTTTTATCCTGAACTAAAAAAAAAAAAAAAAAAGGCAGAAACAGAGAGTCACTGCAGAATGAAAAGTTTGTTAAAAAAAGCTTGACACGAAGTGAAGTATTTTGCATTCCTGAATAAAATAGAGTTGTTCAGAAACCAGGCCATAGGGATGCTTGTCAGGGCTCTCGAGCCGGGCTGCAGCACCCATGCTGCACCCTCAGGACGGGTGTCTCTGGGTACCCGGGCACAGCGACCTGGTTGTGCTGTCAGGGGGAAGGGAAGCTGATGCTCCCAGAAACGTCTCTGCTGTGGCAGCACAGGCAAGCAGAGGAGCAGCAAATTCCCCCCGAGGAAGTGCTGCTGTTTGAGCTGTCACGACACAAAGCTTGGTTCGTTTCAGTTTTCCAGATGGATTCTCCTAAGCGGCTCTAGCAGATGATCCGTGAGAGCTGGCAGTCCTGGGCTACGACTTCCCAGGCTGGGACATTCCCTGGGAACATGGTGGCATTTCATCCAGTACTGCAGGAACGTGCCACCGGGAGGATGAGCGTGCCAGCACACGTCGCTGGATTTCTGCAAAAGGGTTATGACAATTCCTGCAGCCATCCACACTTTGGAAACTGCATCCTGCGGATAACTACACAGCACCTACCAACAAACCCTTTTAATCTAATTCATACTGGTTGCCATCTGTGATGAACAAATGTTCAGGTAGGCTTCACCTGACTCTCCATTATTCTTACACAGCTCTTCATCTTATTACCCCTTTCCCTTTTCAGGTTAAAATCCCAGTCTCATTTCTCTTCCTGTACAAGTTCATATCCCCTCCAATATGCTCCTTTTTCTGCTGCATCTTTTAGGAGACCAAACACCAGCCTATATTTAGTGAGGACATCACCGATGTCGGTCCCTTGGTGTTTTCCCTGTCATTTTCTATGCCCTTCTACTGAAGCTAAACGTTTTTTTTTCTGATTTTTTGTCCACTGCTGTGCACTGATGTCTTTGTCGAAGTGTCCTTGATAACTCCTAGCTCTTTTCCTGGGAGGTTGTAACTAATTCAGAGCCTGCACACATGCAAGTATTAGAAATTGCTTCTACAGATGTACACACATCACCTCATCTTTATGACTTTCTTTTATCTTTGAAAACAATTCCCTGGTTCTGCTTGGTCCTTCAAGAGTTCTCAAATGCTCATATAATTCTGACCAACTTAAATATTCCCTATAATCAGGAAATTTTCCACCCCCGTACTCACCTCTGCAGCAGGTCCTCAGGAGTCCTGTTGAATACCACCCTAAGGCACAAACCTGCTCCCACCGCTTCCAGTAAGAACGGACTGCTAACTTTTGGGGAAGCAATAGCAAACCCCTTACCCTTCCCTGCTGGACAGGTAACAGCAAGGAAAAATCCCAACTGTAGCAACGTGAAAACTTCAAACCAACTATCTTCATGTGAATCTACGGATTGAATAACAATTTTTGGCTGTTAATAATCCAGAAGTATTCTTTCGCTGATTCTGAGAGGTTTACTTTTCCCTGTTTTCAAAGAGGTCTCTCTCCTCAAGTGCATGAGACTGATGCAAACAATGGGAGAAACTGCCTAGCAAACTGGCTGATAAATGGAAACTGAAGCTAACCAAAAAGCGCTGTCAAATATTGAACCTAAACGTAGTGAAAAATATCTGTTTCTTCCACTGATACCTTCATTTAAAATTATTATCCCAGTTCAGTGCCACAGTGAGGTAAAGAGCAACTTCAGGAGAAGAGTTTAAGACTGACAACATTGCTTTTCAGCGTGAACTTTACCTTCAGAGAGTCCTGTAATATTCAAAACCAGAGGGTTAAGACCAGCCGCTTTGAAAAGCCAACTGCCCTACTCAGCGATGTCACATCTGCATCTAGAGGGAAACATCAGCTTGTGTTTCTGCAGGGAATACCCAGCTGCCCTCCTGCAGAAATGCAAGTGCTCATTCAGGCTGTTTGGGCTGAGAAGGAGGAAAAGGAAATCGCATGCAGCAAGATTTCAAGCCTGGTCGTTCTGAGGGTAGCGCAGCTTGCTGCTTCTTGGAAGGGATTTCCAGGCCTTTGCGTGCACTGCTGTCAAGGCTCACTGCATTCCTTGTGCCTCGAGATCTCAAAGAACGCTCACAGTGAAAAGGGACACACATCGTCCAGGTTTGACAGCAGGAACGCCACGCTGCTACGCTCTGCCGAGTTCATGGATCGCCACCATACACGCAGCTTGCTCTCCGACAGGAGATATGTGGTACCCACCGACTGAGAGTCTTTTGTCCGCGTGCAGCAAAGAAAAACTTTGAGTCTACGTGTCCAGCTGCTGGCTTGCCCTTCTTCCAGGCGGTGTCTATAAATAAAGGGCAGAGTATGCACATGAGGACAGGCAGGAGAACATGACCGTAAGCAAATAGTAGGATCCAACACAAAGTCAGAAAGTCACACAGCCTATGCTAGCACTGTCAAAATGCGTGCTAAACCGTAGTCTTATATTTATCCTGGACTAGCAGAGACAAGGAGACCGCATGTAGATTAACAGCTCAGCTCATTTTGTAGGACAGGAAAGTTAATAATCAGCTGTTCTGGCCAGGACCAAGCCTCTGTATTTATATACGTGCTGTTCTGCCTGAATGGGGTGGCCGTAACGAAGCTACTGTTCTCTATCTGCTGGACGCAGGACGTCCAAGAGGATCTGGTGCTCCAGATGGAAGGAGGGTCTACTGGTAACCTGGCGGCTGCATCGTGTATTGGGTGTACTACCACTCCGTAGGAAAACTCTGCCTCGGGGCGAGGGGGTGGGAATGGGACAAAAGACCCTGAGCACTTAGGAGAGGAGCTGTGCGATTTTTTTCCAACAAATAGCTTATTTGGAAAAATATATTTATTAAACATAATACAGTCTCAGAACTGAAACAATTTGCACTCTTTAGTCAAGTACGGTGCATTAGTCTAATCGGAAAAAAAAGGAAAGCAAGCTAAACGTTCTCTTTCAATTTAGAAAAGGTTAAAAAAAAGGCTGAATACAGAAGGTTTAGTTCAACCCACATTTGGTTTATATGACATTTCAATTTCAGCTTCAAAATTAGCTAATTGGGCAACCCTGTTTCAAATGAACTATAGCTGAGTTCACTCCACCGCTGTGAGCTTGTCCTAGTTACTACATTTCGCAGGGCGACGGTCCCTTATTTTCGCCTGGCGTACCTGCAAACGATCCTCAGATCGAGCCAGGCTTAGTGGCGTCGAAGCGGGTGACTGCGTGATTCTGTGCCGGAGTACCATGTTACCTACATGATAAGGTCCACAGCTCCTCTAATATGCTGCGTGTTTTTTTAATGTCAACACAGACTAACTCAAGACAGGTCAGATCAATCAAAAACAACCACTTATTTTCTGGCAGGTGACCCCATCAGGCAAAGACAACAAAGATGCTGGTAAAGGAGTATTTTCCTGCAACAGAAGGAGCAGATCCTGCAGGGCAATCCGTCAACTCACGGCTAAGCATTTTAAAACAACTATCCATAACCTCCAAGGAAGACTCCAAAAGAGGAACGGGAGCGTCCTAAGACAGAGCTGGCAGTACTCAGTTTGCTCCACCAAATGCCAAAGAACTCGGGCAGCAATGCAAAGAACTTCACAACTTCACCGCGGGGGCTGAATAAGCAAGCGCGCTCTGAGCTATTTTCGCTCCAACTTTTCCCAAATTCCTTCCTCCTAACACTGAACTTCCACATGTTTAGTGTGAGCTCTAAAGCAAGTTTCTTAGAAAAGCCTCAGCAATTAGCTGAGCCTTTTGTTTTGTTGTTTTATTTTTCTTAGCTCTGCAAGAACATAAAAGCCCACACACATCACGATGCCACTGGTAAAGGAAAGGCACTGCGTAACAGAGTCCAATAGCTACAGCACAGTGCCACAAAAAGGAAGCCAAAGTTATGTATCTCCTTAACGTGACAAACAAATCAAGATTTTTCACGAGTTAAGACAGAGGAAATACGGCTCAGGTTAAGTATAACACAAAGGCGAAATTACTGCTGTACATCAGAAGGCACGTATTGCTGCAGACCAAGGGATTTCAATAGGAATGGCTGGCCCTCGGCATCTTACAGGATCCACAATCCAGAAACAGGCAGAGAATTTTATGATATATTCTTTGGAAAGGATTGCTTTAAGCAAGCGGAGAATTTCAAAATTATCTTCTTTGAAAACAATCGCTTTAGTAGCGAACACATAGTAACATTTTATGTTTCGCTTTCACATTATAGCCCACAGCATTTTGCTTGTTAACATCTGTTAACGCTCCCCTTTCTAGAGTGGAAATGTGCAAACAGCAGGCACAAGCTCTCCGAAAATGTTACAGGCCTGGAGGGAAAAACCTGGCCGCGGCCCAAGGGACAAATACCTTCACTCCACTGTCTGAGATCTCAAAACTCCTCGCAGGGGAGACCATTTTGGGGCTTGTTTTGATTTACTTTTAAGTTCTCCGGCAAAAAAAACTTTGCAATCTGTGGCACTCGGTTTCCCTTCAGAAAAACAATGCACAGAGCCAAAGAGCTTTGATGTAGCGTGGGGTACTATATCCACAGTATCGTCACAGCTCCTCATCCTGATCTCCCTGGGAATGTCTTGATCGCAATGCAGTAATCACACACCTTCGGTTAACGAGGCGCTAACTCCAAATATTCAATGCTAGAATCGGAAAGGTTACGAAAAATGTCTTACATTCTGCAATAAAAAAAAAAAAGCTCCTTCAAGCAAAACTTGCTGCGTGGTTCTTTGAAAAGTCTGTTTTTTCCCCTCAAAAAGACAACCTGAAGGATCCCTTTTCCAGACATTGGAAGGGCACGTATTCAAAACACCCCTTGAATATACATTCCCAAGGAGAAAGGCAAAATTTGCAGAGTATTTTTAAAAAGCCTCATTTTTTAGCATTCAAAACCTAATGCCCTCAAGTCCTACAAAGCCACATTCCTCGCTGACAGTTACGTATGTCAAGACTGCATAAAAAAAACAAAGCCTGTTTGTGTTGTCCTGCTACTGGGCAAAAAAACTTCTGAAAAATGCCTTGCTTGGTGAAAAAAGCTTTCATATCCCCATCTGAGTAGCTCAAAGATGCAATCAATTCTTAATTAAAAGATCTGACTGCCAACACAAAAGAAATTGCTTCTTGGCCAAGACCAAGAAGACAAGAAACCTCAGGCCAAAAGGTCATATATTGAAGACAAAAATAACGAAGGAAAAGGGTTTTGGAAGGTGGTGCTGCCTCAACTTAAGCAAAATCTAAGCACTGGCTCGCTGTTACCAGGCAAAATACTGTTACGGGATGGACAAACAAGCTGTCGTGGTCAGCTCTGGCTCAAGGGGCTCGTAAGGATTCATAAATCCAGTGACTAACGCACGATCCAGCCAGATACCGCATTGCTTTGCCTCTTTTGGATACAGATGCCCACACACAGCACCTGACTGTCTGAGCTGCATTCTTCCAAAAAATCACCCTCACCAAGCAAAGGGAAGCACCGCCTGAAGCTGAATGCTCCCTGAAGCAAGGCATGGAGAATGTCAAGAAGCAAA
>VYZM01009193.1:205531-227477 GCA_013398915.1 Dromas ardeola
CAGGGAAAATGTCAAAAAAAAAAAAAAAAAAAAAAAAAATCCTTCCAGAAAGGGCTTTACCGCAGGTTGTACGTCCTCAGGTTGCGTTGTCTCCGCTTCGTGGCACGCAGTTTGACAAAGGTCCGACCTGTCGGGTCGAAGACGCACAGGACAGTGATGCAGACACTCAGGATGACAACCCAGTTGCACACCACCATTCCTGCAAAGAAAGAAGTCAGGGGCTCTGCCCGTAAGTCTTGGCAGCATCGCTGCCTGCTTTTCATCACACACCTCAGACCCATCCCTATTACTGCTGGGCAGATAAAGTTACCCCCAAAAAACTCTTGCTGCCAGCTGCAGCACAAGGAAATCCTCTTGAAAGGCTAGGTTTTCCTGCTGTTTTAGGAGATTGCTCATGCAGAAGGCCATTAAATAGTCACCAAGTATCTAGGGGGACTGCAACATTAACATCACCCCCCCCAGGAGACTGGCTGAGATTGAAAAGGAGTTCCAGGAAAACAGTAAAGCCATTTTGAACTGAAGAGGAACCAGGACTTAGAGACTCCCCAGCCAGCCCCTTCCATGGGAACAGGAATTCTTGCCTCAGCGCAGACAGCACAAACAAACGAACAACTGTTCTGAGCAATAATGTCTCAGGAAAACAAGCCCCACATTTACAGCTCCAATCCACTTCCAACAGTCAGTCCTCACATGCATGAATGAATTCGCTCTCCGAGGCAAGAGGATGTCTGCACATACACAGGAATGCATACAAACCACATTCCAAATACGTACCCAAAGTGACACTCTTTGCTGTGATATCATTGCAGGAAGTGTAGTACTGCGTTAGCCAAACGATGCCCACAATAGCATACACAAACTCAATCACCAAGATAGCTGAAACAAAAGGAAGACAATGGATAGTAGCAGCACCTCCCTAAGGATTAACAGCTGCCTCTCCCGGTCTTCTGGAGAGAAAACCCAAAGACAAGTTCTTTACAGCAGGACAGTTGCACAGAATAAATGACTGCAGGACTGGGCCTCAATGCTTTGGAAGGTGATAGTCATGAAAATGAGCCAAAAATGTAATGTGTCCTTAACACTAACTACTCTTAAATGACACAAGGACCACACGCGCACAGACCTGTCAGTGCCTTTGGCTGTATCAGAGGTGTGAAGCGATAGCCATACCCTCCACCCACAACAGTGGAAAGACTCCCTTAGCTAACGAGAATCACCAGGTAACACCACCTAGGTCTCAACCACCTCAAAGAGCTGGCCTGATTCAAAGGTAGGAAAAAAATAGTGCGTATTCGGGATTAATCCTGCTTACTACACTTCGCAAATGTTCCCAGCACCTCTGCCTTTTGCAGTCCTTCCAGTAATAGTTCCCAGGACACAGTCCTTAAGGAGTCATTTACTGGCTCCTCAGTTTTGCGTGTTACCATGGCAATGAGCAAGAAACTGGGGGTTGACAGGGGCTTCCTGAAACAAAAAAAAAAAAAGAAGAGAAACATTGCTCTGAAGCATCCATCCTCACACTTCACCAGAGGTCCCTTCCAACCCTACCATTCTGCGATTCCTCTACACATTACAACCCCGAAGTACAGGAGGATAAATAGCTTGCTTAGTAACGCCCAGCAAGGCTTCGGTGGAGCTGAGACTGAACCCACGTTCCAGCCTAACTGACTAACCATCCACCCTCCTTATCTACATGTTGGCACAGTATCTTTCCATAAGTGGCTTACTAAAGATTCTCACTAGCCTGGAAAAACGAGTTCAAAAGCCGTGTAGCAAATAGTTTTCAACAGCAGTGGGCAAGGAACCAGGGCTGGACTTATCTTCTTAACCAAGAAGAACCAGCCCAACTTATCTTCTTAAACTGAGCTAGGCTTTGCCTGCTTTGGCTTGTCTCCCCTCTGAAATTACCTGCTGCAGGAGCACAGATGAGATTTTCCTGGGTTCATATTGGAACTCCTTCCCTAGATCCATATGCACTAAACAGCACAGGCTTAAAATGGGACAGTCACATGGACCTTGCCCACACAACGGTCACGCTCCTACTTCTATCATCAGAACCGATGAAGCCATTTAAGAGTAAAATGCCTCTCGAAACAAGCATATACAAAACTCAAGATAGAGTGTAAATACAGATCCTGAACACATGTGCAGTTTAAGGCAGACAAGGAAGAAAAATGGATGTTTCTCGGGCAGGAAAACGGCTCTGAGGCTTCTCTCTACCTCCCTTGCCCCATTTAGTCTGGTTTTAACACGTGTTCCTCAAACTGTCAGGCTCTACGTGCTTCCCCAGGGAGACTGCAGTGTGTCTGGGAAACCAGAGAGAAAGATTTGTTTGCTATTCACGTTAATGATTTGCACTTAGCACTCAAAGGTGGAAATGTCTCCCAGACGGAGCTTTAGAGCTCCCAGACAGGCAAGGTTACCCGTCATTTTAGCGAATTCTGCAGGAAAACAATGCAGCAAAAACAGGGGTGCAAAACCACGAGATGCTTGGTTTGGAATGGGTTTGAGACTGCATCTCCAAAAGGTTTCTCTCTCAAAATCTTCACTCAGCACAGAAAAATGTGATCAAGTTTCTGTACCTGGAAGACAACAGAACAGAGGAGGGAAAACAAGCTAAAAGAGAAGCCCGGAATGAGATAACAAGGAACAGACTCTTTCCTGATCTAGTTCTTGGTGGGTGAGTGGAACAGGAAATGTTTTTAGGAAGACAAATATGCACCCAGAGAGAGGATGCAACCCGTGAGCAGGTGGTAAACCTATTTATCTCCTGGTGCCTGGAGGTGGAGTATCAAAGTGCAGGTTGCTGGATGGAGAGATGCATCACATGTGAGTCAAGAGGTCAAGTACATGTCTCGAGGTAGGCGGGTGTAGATTTAAGTGTCTGTACGACAGGCAAGGACATGCACATGCCTCGCGGTCAGAACCACCATGATTTACGCAGACATATGCCTGTATCATTGGAAAACGTGTGGAAAAAAGGTGGGGGAGAGGTGTAGATGCATCTCACTGTGGCAGATCTGTGTTGCGAGACAGAAGGGGAGCATATTTGGTTAGAGGAAAAGGATGTACCTGCATCGCAATGAGGATGACAAGTTAAAGGTTTGCTAGAAAGATATTTGGGGCATTGCATGAGAGTCTTACAGCAATGACAGGGCGCAGTATATGTGATGTATTCAGATGCATATCACATACAAGTGGCCATCTGGATGTCTTTCAGAAGCTGTGTGTTTGTCAGGGTGTGGGGAGAGAAGTCTTCTGCAATAGCAGATGGCAGTGTGGAGGCTGAGTCATTAGGAGGCCTCAGGCCGCTGCCTCTTACCCAGTCTGACATAGAGCACATACTGCATCGAGTCCCGGGGCTCTGTGTACAGGATACTGCCTCGCATGCTGAGCCAGATGATTGCCACCTCTGCGATCATACAACTGAGCAGGATGCCCAGGTAGCCTCTGCCGTGGTCCACCAGGTTAAGCGAGCAGGTCTCGTTGGGGTTGTACACCAGCCCAAAGAGCACCACAGAGAGGATCACAAACCTGCCAGTCACAAACCAGCTTGTTACCAGCAGTAAGCCAAAGAAAGCTGCACGTAATATCCCACACCTGCTCTCCTCACAAAGCTACTGAGGATGCTCAGTGTCCCACAGCTACTTATAATTAATATTAATTTGGTCTGGAAATCTCCTCCCCACAAGCCATCCAGAGGCCCTGCTACCCAGGTCAGAACAATTTGATGATCTGTGTCAAGTCACATTATCCCATAGGATCTGCCACTCCAATTGTTTTTCCTGAGCCCCTGCACAGAAACACAGCCCCAAACTCCAGTGGACAACCTTGGGTAGCACTGGAGGACGCAGGGAGCTCTGGTCAGGCTCCCTCTTTGGAACTGGAGCTAGAACTTAGAATAGAACTTATCCAAAGAACCAGAAGCTGGAAACATGTTGGTGTCTGTCACAAATGCCCCAAACAAGCCTTCCAGCCGCATGTATAAGCGCAGGAAGAATTACAGCTGCAAGAAACAGGAATAGCAAAAAGAATTCATGGGAGAATTGGAACCATCGTTCTGCCTTTCTCACTTACCAGGTGGTATGCAGGAGGAAGAGGAAGACGGCTGGCAAAACCAGGTCATCGCTGCCTACAGACCAGCGACGGCGGAACACGACAATCCCTGGCATGGCTAGCGGGTCTGAGGAAGTTCAGCAGGCACGACACTCACCTCCTGGAAAAGAACAGAACGAAAAGATGCTTCAAACCCCTCAGGAGAGCCCCCAAAACCCCACACTAGCGCAAGGACTGCACCTGAGAGCTATCCTATTTAACACCAAAGATGGCAGAGCTTCTTCCTTCCAGCACCAGGGGGCATGGCACGCTCGAGAAGGAGAGCACAGGAGAGGAACGTACAGTTTAAAGAGTGGGATGTATCAGGTGAAGCAGGTGTGTAACTCACTGAACATAATCACCACTCACCCAGCTCCACTTCACAAGATTACTTGGAATCCTGTTAGGGATGCATGTCGGTAACCAGTCACTGTGGGATGTTCTGGACAGGTTATACCGGCTTCAACTCTAAAGAAGGCCCATGACCAATGTTCTTCCACAGGCACATCTGCCGCCTTGCCTCTGTTCTCATCCAACAGTTCCCTCGACAAGCCAAAAAAACCCATTAGAAGTTAGTGGCAGCATCCGGGGAAGCTATTGACTGGTTCCCAACAACAAGCACTTAGAGCCGAGGCATCAAGCTCCTAGGAGGTGTCTCGACCATCAGTTGCAGAGAAGCACCCTGCCAGCTCCACATCTCCTTTGTGTTCACACTGACAGGCACTACCAATTAAAAGGTCGAAGATTGAGGGGCTGGCTGTTCCTCCCTACATTTTGTTTGTATTCCTATTTTTAAAGCTTCACAAATCCCTTTTAAAAAAAGAAACAGCAGTGGTATAAGTCACAAGACTCCACAGGGCTATCCAGACACCTCCTCCCAACACAGCTCTCCCACACCATTTCAGTTCTGCTGTATGTACTCCAGCCTGCTCCAGTCCAAGTCCACTGCATCAGAGCGGCTCCGTCCCTCCCTTCAGCACACCCTATCTCCCTTCTGCATTTCTTGCACAACGCACTTCAACCACAACCCACAACAGAATCCCAGAATGGTAGGGGTTGGGAGGGACCTCTGGAGATCATCTAGTCCACCCCCCCGCCAGAGCAGGGTCACCCAGAGCAGGTGGCACAGGAACGCGTCCAGGCGGGTTTGAATGTCTCCAGAGACGGAGACTCCCCCCCCTCTCTGGGCAGCCTGGGCCAGGGCTCTGCCACCCTCACAGGAAAGAAGTTCCTCCTCGTGTTGAGATGGAACTTCCCATGGTCAAGTTTGTGCCCGTTACCCCTTGTCCTGTCCCTGGGCACCACTGAGAAGAGCCTGGCCCCATCCTCCTGACACCCACCCTGTCAGGATTTATAAGCGTTGATAAGATCCCCCCTCAGCCGTCTTTTTTGCAGACTGAAGAGACGCAAATCCCTCAGCCTTTCTTCACAAGAGAGCTGTTCCAGTCCCCTCAGCATCTTGGTAGCCCTATGCTGCACCCTCTCCAGCAGTTCCCTGTCCTTCTTGAAGCGGGGAGCCCAGAACTGGACACAGCACTCCAGCTGTGGCCTCCCCAGGGCAGAGCAGAGGGGGAGGATGACCTCCCTCGATCTGCTTGCCAAACAACGACTTTTGTTTGGTTTTGCCAACATTTGGTTTCTGAGATCGTGTCTAAGTGGTCTGCCCACAGCCACCAGTGATCTCCTGACTGCAGCAGTCATTCTTGTGCCTCTTCCACACCCTAAATCCTGTCACGCTTCATACCTGTGCTACCACAGACCAGGGGACACCACACGATGGCCTGCGCATCTCCACTCCAAGCCACCATCTCAAGAGCGCCAAGTTCTCCCAATTGATGCATCGGAGTTCCAAATCACAGCGCTTCAATTCTAACCCCACTGACCTCCCAATCTTCACGTTCACGCACCGCTGCCAGAGCGCTCCATCCATGACCTGCAGTGACCACGTCACTCCAAAGCTGCATCTCCAAAGTAATAACTGTTCTTTGTACCGATCTGGCAATTTGCTGTTAGGCTCACAGAGGCAGAAATCAGAGTGTCCACACTTGTTACTTATGATGGAATCAGGATTCCCAACAGCATTTCAGAGGGAGTATCAGCCGTCACACCTCAATGCACAAGCAAAAAACAAAAGTTGTATATGATGTCTCTAACTTAGTGCTCTGGGTTAAAAAAAAAAAAAAAAAGGGGAGGAGTGACATGATCACATTTAAACTGATTTGAACTTTCCAAGTAAGGCAAGCTTTGGTTTTGTGACAGAGCACAGACTGTATCACAGCAGTAACAGAAACTGCCCTGTCCCATTAAAACCTACTCACCAGTCAGGTGTGGTTACCCCATCACTTACCTACCGTGCAGACCATCTCAGAGGAGTCTCCCCTCCTGTACCGACACCCACGGCCGGTGGACTAGACCTTCCTACCCATTTCAGTCACCAAGTATTGAAAACCTACACAAATCTCACACTTTCCGGGAGATCCCATAGTTAACAGGCTGACACACTTCCAGTACGTTACTCACTTGGGTGAAAGAAACGCTCTATTCCACAAACAAAGCAAATGTGAAATTACAACACCATTTGGATTCACACTTCCTTAGCACATAATAATCAGAGCACTCAGTACATTGCAGCTCTACCTTCAAACTGCTCACTCCTCTGGCCATCTGGCGACTTCTAGCCTTGCCGGGAATAACCCGCCTGCCTGTTATGCACCGCCCATATGAAGTGCTTTATCTTGACTATTGCTAACCTTGCTCAGTTTATGGAATCATAGAATGGTTACAGTTGGAAGGGACCTTAAAGCCCACCCAGTGCCACCCCCTGCCCTGGGCAGGGACACCTCCCACCAGCCCAGGTTGCTCCAAGCCCCGTCCAACCTGGCCTTGAACCCCTCCAGGGATGGGGCAGCCACAGCTTCTCTGGGCACCCTGGGCCAGGGGCTCACCCCCCTCACAGCCGAGAATTTCTGCCTCACACATCATCTCAATCTCCCCTCTTTCAGTGTAAAACCCTTCCCCCTCATCCCACGGCTCCCCTCCCTGACCCAGAGTCCCTCCCCAGCTTTCCTGGAGCCCCTTGAGGGACTGGCAGGGGCTGGAAGGTCTCCCCGGAGCCTTCTCTTCTCCAGGCTGAACCCCCCCAGCTCTCTCAGCCTGTCCTCCCAGCAGAGGGGCTCCAGCCCTCCCAGCATCTCCGGGGCCTCCTCTGGCCCCGCTCCAACAGCTCCGTGTCCTTCCTGTGCTGAGGACTGCAAAGCTGGACACAGGACTCCAGGTAAATATGCAGACACCATTTCCAACATGCTCGTTCACTCTGCCTCTGGCCACCGCGGCACCTTCCAGCCAAGCTCAGAACCTCAGTTCCCATCATCCCTCGTCTGCATCCCACCAACGCACTTTCCACAACTCTACCACCTCTCCAGACGCAAGCAGTTGTGCTCTGCCTGCCTTCACCACCCTTCTCCCAGTTTCAGAGGCAGGGTACCGGCAAGAGCACAAACATCTAATGTGAATTCCTTATCCACAGCAACAGATGGGGACGGAGCAGAGCAGCCTGTCACTCACTGTCACACTGGAGAATACTCACTGTGGGATTTCACTCCTAGCTGTATGCTTACCAGGCACCGCAGAAAGAGTCCCAATTCGTTTTCAAAGACTGTCTATAGAAAATCAAACCCATGAGGTCTGGGGTCTTGCCCCCAGTTCGGAAAGAAGGGAGATGACAGAAGGCCTGAGGCTGTAAAGCCCACAAAAAAAAAAACCAAAACCAAAGCTCTCAGTGTGAGGACTCTCTGGCTTCATCCCAGGAGTTACATTTTAAGATGATGAAGATCGGATCTAGCGGAGGAATTGGGAGGAAAGCGGAAGGTCAGGTTGCAAACAGCCTTGAGACCACTGACCCTAGTTTTGCAACAGGGAGAACCCCTTGCGCTGCTCCTAAAATTGCTTCTAAGAGTGAAAAATTCCCAGGACCTTGAAAGCTGAACCCCAGTACAAGCAGCCCCAAGCTCCCAACACTGCAATTCAGGGGGAAGCACATGCAGGCACAAGCTTTGTGTGCAAGGAGTCCAGAGCCCTTGACCCTCCGATCGCAGAAGGATCTACGGAAGCAGAAATCTTACATGGCAGGTGGTCCAGCCGCTGCACATCCTTCTCTCCCGTAAGGATATTTCAGGAAAAGTGTATATCCACGGAGACAGACATCACAAGGGAAGGAGGGAACAGCAAACTCTTCTTGCAGCCATTGAAAATCCCACTCAGCAAAGGGAAGGACAGCGTGGTGACTGCCTGCCGACAGAGCTGAGCATCATCTTCAGAGCAACTCCCTCCCTCCAAGACAGCAACCTCATTTATTCATCGTGGCTGCTGAAAACCACCGAGCCAGGGGTCGTGACTCCCCCCTTCCACACCCCCGGCACTCTCTGGAAGGAAGTGACATCATCCCTATTCTGAGGAGATTGTATGTGAATTGTGGGAAGGAGGACCGGGAGCGAGAGCGGGCGATGCTGTCAGAGATGCACAGCAACGGGAGGGAAGGAAAAGCCCTCCAGCAGCAAGCTCAGCATCACAAACCTCCTCCCTCTTGCTGCTGAGAAGCCAGCAGGATCGGGAGGGCTACAGCAGGGGTTCAGGATGGGTCCAGAGCCCCGGTTGTGTGCGGGAAGCCCCTCGGTTGCAGCCGATAGCATCAGGCAGCGCTTCCAGACCAGGGCTGGGAAAGGCTCAGGGCCGTTGATGTCTCCCTCTGGCATGGACTGAATGGCCAGGGGGTGGGAATTGGACTAGACACAAAAGGGGAACAGAGAAGGGGCCACCCTGGTCACAGAAAGGAGAGACTGTTCCAGAGGAGCAGCCTCTCCCAGGCCTTTTCAGCCGTTAATTCCTTGTGACATGCTCTGGGGTATGACAGGATGTGGGGGAAGGGGAGAATTAGCTGTCTGTAGGGGAAGGCTTAGAGAAAAGAGCAAGGGAGAAAAATGCTACAGCGAGACAACATTCCAGCTAAACCTAGGAGATTTAGTCTAATCCAACATCCCATCACGTCTGACATTAGCCTCCGAAGAAGGTATACAAGTAAATACAAGCTGAATACAGCCATAGCTGAAGGAAAAGGGCTGAGTGGATCTTGCACCGCAGGAGACCACCCACACCACGCCAACACCCCAGGAGAGAATCGGTTACTCCCCACCACCCAAATCCACAAGCAGGATTTGCTTTAAGCTCACAGCATCACACAGACACCCGAGCTACATTTGCACCCACAAAACCCAACATGCTAACGCCTGGCAAACCCTCATCCCTGGATCCACAAGGCATGTCCACAGACTCACTCAGCATCCCCAAAAACCTCCTCCCAGTCCCTGCTCAGCCACCTGTAGTTCAGACCATCACCTGCTATTGCTGTCAAGCAAAAGATGGGAGGTGAACACCACGACGAAATCAGAAATAGTTTCTTCTGACTTTAACAGTCCACCGGTGATGTCTGCAAAGGCAATAGCGGGAGGAAGCCCCGCTGGCCCAATCCATTTCTCACCTACCTTTTCCCTCAGCCTGAGCTGGTGACCTGCTTCCAACTTCACACGACCCAGGTACAACAAAGCAATGCCATTTAATCTGTGTTTCCCATCTGTCCGCACCCCTTTCCAGCTGGTCTCCCCAAATTCTGCCTCAACATTAGAGTCCTACAGTATTATTTACGCAAACTCCTCCAAAAGGAATTCAACTGTTCAAAGCCCAGCAACCAGACCTTCATCTTCACTGCTGAGGGCTACAGGAAGCCAAAAAAGAAAGGGGATTTCTAGGTCTTAGCTCTGGAGATGGTTGCAGGAGTCACTACAGGACAAAGCCCTTTGCTGCTCTGCAGAAATCCAGCTACGTGTACTGGCACGCTCATCCTCCCGGTGGCACGTTCCTGCAGTACTGGATGAAATGCCACCATGTTCCCAGGGAATGTCCCAGCCCCAACCTGCTGTCCCGCTGAGAAGTTGTAGCCCAGGACTGCCAGCTCTCACGGATCATCTGCTAGAGCCGCTTAGGAGAATCCATCTGGAAAACTGAAACGAACCAAGCTTTGTGTCGTGACAGCTCAAACAGCAGCACTTCCTCGGGGGGAATTTGCTGCTCCTCTGCTTGCCTGTGCTGCCACAGCAGAGACGTTTCTGGGAGCATCAGCTTCCCTTCCCCCTGACAGCACAACCAGGTCGCCGTGCCCGGGTACCCAGAGATCTGGGTTGTCTTGAGGGTGATCAAGATCAAGACTGTCTTGAGGGTGCAGCATGGGCGCAGCAGAAGCCCCAAGAGGAGACTAGGGGCACCTCCACAGTAAGCCCCAGCAGTCACCTGAGTAGCCCAGGACAGTGTCTGAACACCACCAGATCAACTCCATCCACTTAGGTCCTCTAGAACTGCCTTCTGCCTCCTACCACACAGGATGGCAACCACAACTCCTCCTCCGCAGCACTGCACAACCTTCCTCCTCTCCTTCCGTCAACAGAACCACGTTCTGTCCCTTGCCACTGTACCTGCATTTCCTCTTTCTGAAATTATTTATTAGAGCTATTCAAGATCTCTGTACTTCTTGCAGATGCCAAAGTTTTTATACTGAAGTGAACTAAAAAAGCAACTGCATTTTAAAATAACCATGTTTGACAAATTTGGGTGACCAAAAATGACATTCAGCATGCTCAACCAAAGAGCTCCTGACCCTTAAACATCTGCTGCTTCATAAAATATAAACCCTTCCCCTGAAATAGCGCTTTACTAACAGATAGTAGGGTTCCAGCCCTGCCAAGTCACCCCTCCTACCTGAACCCCACATCCTTCCTTTCCTCAGAAGCGTGTCCCACATGGGACATGGGCTTTCTACCCCAGGTTGGGTCATCGCCCCTGCAGCTCACAGAAACCTCCTGTTCTCATTAAGCACGCCTTTCTATAAGCACTTACTGTACTTGACGGAAACCATCAATTGGAATTTGGCTCCAACTTCATCAGTCCTTGTCCAGCTATTTTTAAGGGTTTTCACTGGAGCTCTTTCTATTTCTGAGCTTGGTTCCTCACAATCTGGGAATTGTTCTTCCCTTGCAGGGAGAAGGGGTTGGGGGGAATGTGGTTAGATCCATACAAAGTGTCCTGAAGCCGGCCAGGAGGCATTTGCTTGCCAATATCTGCACACACACAATCCCATCTCTCCCCCAGCACCTCTTGCAGGACCCAGTGTGCAGCGTGAACCGGATGGTAAGGTCTGGTGCTATCTCCCCTGTACAATTCACCATAACAACCATTAGCAAGAAACAGCAGAAATAAGCAGTAGGACAGATGAAAAAAATATCCAAACTTTCAAAAAAGTGCCTTTCCAAGGTGGGAATATCTCAGAGCTTCTTAGCAGAGGGAGGAACACCTACTCAGTGTGGAACAGAGGCTCGTAATATAACGCGGGGATAAACTGCACAGCACCAAAGGAAGACAAGCCCTTCCGAGACAGGGCTGCCTTTCACAAGTGGCGGAAGATCTCTATTGCGAGCGATGCCTGCAGGAATTGCAGGGAAAGCTCCTTCCCTGGGGGAAGATGCTACAGCAGCTGCCAGAAGGTTGTGAGGATAGTTCTAGCATGACTGAATACGATTAAGGGAACAGATCTGTACTTTAAAGAATATTGTATGTATTAATGTAAAGTCTAAGAGCCCTATTTGCCACCAAGCCACAGGCCGCTGAGCACAGGCAGGGAACGCTGGCAAAAATCAATGGGGTCTTTAAGTTTGGAATATCAGTTTCACATCTACTTTTAAGATTCCCCTTTACAGTCTCCCATTTTCCAAGGAGAAGGAAACAAAAGGAGTCAGTGCCAGAGCCATGGGACTAAGCCATCAGGTTTGAGAAAGGAAAGGTTCAAAAAGCCTCTTGTGGCTTGGCACACTTCAGATGCAGCTCCCCCGGGATGAGGCCACTGCACCACAATCATCTCACTCCAATGTCATCATTACAGAACTAATATGATTAGGTTAGATCTGGAACTACAATACTGCCCACTGACACAAATACCCAAAATACATCTTGGAGAATAAACTGACCTTCAAAACCCAGGGGACAAGAACTTACCGGCACATCCCACCAGCTTAAATAGTAAATGCTGGCATAAATACACCCTTGGAAGTGCAATGGTGATGGTCACAGGGACATACTGGTAGCAACAAGAACAGACTGGCCAGCTGGCCCAACACTGGCCCATCTCCATCTCAGCGCATTCCTCCCTAATATTCCTTCAAAGCCCCTTTGCCTCAGGCAGCATAAACACATCGAGATGTTTTCGAAGCTCCTTGCTTAAATCCCTCCTCTTTGTCCCTTTCTCCAAACAGCTCTTGCCTTGGGTAGAAATAGCTCTCCTGAGTCCCACACTATCCTCAAACATAGACAACATCTCCTACCTGTTACCTTCTTGAACCTCGCAGCCTTACAATTTATACCCTCGAATTTCAAAAGCCTCTTATCAGAGTTTTTCTTAAATGGTTCCTCTTCTCTCATGAGGAAAAAAAAAAAACCAGCTCTCAAAACCTTACTACTAATGCAGAAGATTCAGTATCACATTTGCTATTCACTCCAAACTCATTATTTTCCCATAGAACAACGCAACCACAAAGGGTCCAACGCTGATATATCTCCTGCCCTTGAGCAATAGTATAAATAATCCCAGGTAGTCTAAGCTATTAACTAAAACATCAAAATTCACGAGTATTTTTAAAAAGAGATGCATTCAAATACTTAAGTCAGATTTTTGGGCTCTGCAGACAAAGGGTTCAAGTTTTCAAGCACTTTCCTGCAACTACAAGGATTAGTACTTTTCCCCTAACAACAACATGAGAGAAAGTGATCATTTAAGGAAAAAAAAAAAAACAAAACATCAAATACACTGGCAACATCTGTTTTCCTTCATTCAATGGAGGCACACACAAACATGCAATATGCAAGGGGAAACCTGGCAAAATTGTCACTTTTAGCCAGGGACAGTGGCACGTTTGCTTGTGGAGGGCTGGTAGGCATACATACCACCGCCTCCTTCAGGAATGACGCTATTCTTTGCAAAGCTGAGATACAATTTGAGTTGAAATACATCTTCTGAATGATTATTTTTTCTTATAGAGACATTAGAGCAACCAACGTATCTGCGTGGTATGTACTTGTCCACAGTGGTGTTGCCTTCAGCAAAAAAAAGTATCATCTTGCAAATCTCGTTGTTTTCGGTGCAAGAGTATGGAAAGGTCCTAATAGAGTGAAATGATACCAAAACACTACTATTCACAGCATTTGTTCACTCCCCTTTTTTTTTCCAGCTGGCATACTCCACGGGCCGGGATTTGTCCACAGGCAACAAGGAAGAAGTTTGTAGGGACAAGCACAGTCCTCTTAAAAGCACTTTCATTTGAGTACATAAAGACAGTGATCACCATGAGACATTTCAGCTGCCCAAATCAAAGGAAGAATAATGTTCTGAGAGAGATGAAGAGAGCCTCACCCTCCAGCTCCGAGATTACTAGGACATTTCTCCTTGACCTCAGTAGGACTACAATTTAAACTCCAAGCTTCATACTTGTCAGACTACAGCAAATTAAAAGTCTTCATGAATAACCGGTCAAGAAACAAGAGAAGTTGCCAGATAAGCTTACCTTAAAATGAGCCACTTTATTGAAAACCTAGGAGTGGAGAAGGAGCGCAATCCAAGTCTGCTGACACTAATTTAGTTAAAAACAACACCCAATCGTTGTATCAATGCCGACATATCTGCAGCCACCTACATTTTGTGCTAGCGAAGCCCACAATCTGAGCTTTCTGACAATTCCAAGCTTGAGCAAAAATAATGTCCAAGTTGCTAGGGGGGAAAAAAAAAAAAAGTATTAAAAAGTGAAACTAATTTTGTATTTTAAATAGAACTTGCTGTTCTACAGGATAATAAAATCTGCTAATGTTTAATAGTCAGCAATCAGTGACAAGAAAAGCTTGGCTTGAACGGTGCAGGGGAAGGATGCGGAAAGGTATCACTCGGATGAGCTGACCTAAGTCCGTAGATACAACGAGCACCTCTCTTTCAAAAATGCTGAGCACCCCAAATCTGAGTAGCATCCACAGGCAAACAACCCTGGCCAACCCACACTCACATATGTGGTACAATAGTCTAATTTTCCCTGGACACAATTATCAGGGATCGAAGTTCTTTGTTTTTATTGTAATAACCCATGGCTGTATTCAAAATTTGTTAATTCACGGTTGTAAACCACACAACCGTTAATTTGTCTATAGGAAAAATAACAATGGCTGGGTTAAGTCAGCCAGGGCAGAATGAAGTGGTAAATGGTACTTACGAAAGGAGTATTTCAGATGTAGCCGACTGGTGCCAATCTGACAGCCTCATTTCTTTAGGCAAGCTATTTTTTTCCACTACAATACTGGTAAATTCAAAATCTGTCAGTTTTACTCCACCCTGGAATGCTTACCAGATCAGCCACCTTAAAAAAACCAGGAGAATAAAAAAAAAAAATCAGGAGGAGCATCTTTCAAGGTGAAAATCAATTTATTCAGCAACGTATCCCTGCTTCAGCTAATCTTGAAGTGACCTGCCTTTAGGAAGAGAGAGGATAATCCCTGCCACACCAAAAAACAACTGTCTCTCTACGATACGACAGGCAGGCTCCCCAGCTTCCTAGTTTACGCTAGTGGGCAAACAGTTTTCCCAATAACTTGACTCATTGCTTCAGGAATTCCCTAGAGGATGAGTCACATCCAGGGAAAGCCACCAGTCATTCTACGGGAGCTAAACGGACCACCGCTGCCAATACGAGAAGACTGAAAGAAGTGGGAGAACAGAAGATCAGTGCCAAACTCGGGGAAAAAACTGTGCGGTCAACACCACCACTCCTTGGCAGTCCTTCCCGGCTCCTCTCCCCAAAAAACGTGCCGGCGAGCAGCCGCACACCCGTTCGAGCAGCGGAGAGGCAGCACCAGGCTCCTGAGCAAACGGAATCGCCGTGGAACTGTTTCCTCCACGTGCAACTGCCAGGACAGAAGGAGGACACGCTGGCTCTACTCACGGACCGTTTGATACAGGAAGGGAAGGTGGCTCTGGATGGGAAAGATGCGAAGGAATTAAAAACTGCCTCCTCCTCCCTCCACTCTAGCACTGGAGGGGATATAATCACGAGTAATAGGGACACAGGCTGAATTTCAGGGCCTCTAGCTCCTCACTCCACATTGCAACCCCCTTTCACCAGGGTTCACAGATCGTGCTTCTTTTTCTGCTTCACAACCCACTACAACTTATCCTGGGATTTTTTTTCCTTTTCTCACATCCCATTACTAAGTGGTTAGGCAGGGGTACGCCCAGTTGCAAATCAAAAACGCTGAGAATCATTGCTATGTGGCAAACTGTTTGGTAGACTACACCCTAACGCAGTTTTTTTAATACAATTTGTAATCATTAAATGTGGACGTTAACGATATGAAACCGCCAGGCTCAGCTACGTTGGAAATTGGCTTCTGAGAATCTAAACCTTATTTGGATACAATCCACTCATTTTACTGGTGCTGCCTGTTTATTTCAGCGATTTCCCTCAATCATGGCCCTGATCATGGGACCCTGGGCTGACAGCTCTATTTCTAATCAAACTTCTGGCCTCCACGTTGTTCCTCTGGTCTCCGACCTTTATGTTTGCGCTAAAATACATCTGCTGATCTCATCGGACGGCTTGTGCCTCCACTTGGGTTCAGATTGCCACTTTTGCTTTGTATTCTTTACTTTGGGCAAGAACACGCCTGTATCTTACATTCTTAGAAATCAGACTGAAAAGACTGGGTCATGGAGGTCATCCACCCCAAAGGCCACGCATGTTCTCTCATGTCCTCAAATCACCCAGGACAAGTTCTGAATTTAAGAGCTCTCTCTAGGTTATTGTAAATGACTCAATTAAGCTCTCACTGCTTTTCCATGTCATTCACCACTAAGGATTGCTTCTCATAACTCGCAACGAATTACCCTTTGCTAAATGTTCTCCCATTACATCTCTACTCCCACAAACAGCTCCATGAATGCAGTTAACCCATTTCACAACAATCTCAACAGGTCACTCCAAAACCACGAACTCCTAGAAGCCCACCTTTCCTACCAGTCCCCCACAATCCCCAAATCTGTTTTTTTCCCCAATGTTCAAATAAAACTCCCAGCAGAGAGACATCAACACACTGTCCATGGGGTCCACCTCATTCTGCAGCATTGTTTCAAAAAGGAAATATTCTCAACTGCTGTGATTGCCCCGAAAATGTATTTCAGGGAATACTTCCCATGTCCATATTTCATTGCAAATGCACACGTTTGCCTTCTCCCCTTACTCCCCAAACCTTCCCAGGTTCCTGCTTTCCAATAGCTTATTCCTCCCAACAGCATCAGCCTTGCACCTTATGATGCAGAATCTCTTCTATCTCTTCCCACAACTCTGCATTTCTTAGAGCCTTCACTGAAAACTAATCTAACATCAGAATATACATCAAGCAGGGGTATCAGTTATTCTTGCAACCACATTTAATAAAACAGAGCCTAAAGCAGTATTTACGGCATCCAATTTAGAAGCCTACTTCTATATTAAGATCATTCCCCCTCCTCAATATAAATCTGACTTCACAGAAGTAACCTCAAAAAAAAAAAATGAAAAAAAACAACCCACCCTGAATGGCGGTTTTTTTCTCCAATTAGACCTTGTGAAGTCTAATAATCTCCTACCATCCAGGGGACTGCTGCTTTCCAGAGGAGGGCTTCTCTCGGCACGAATCCCGGCCACGTGCCCCTATCACGGAGCAGAACCACTTTCACTTAAATGTTTACCCTGGGGCATTAATGAAGTAAAGATCAAACGCCAAAGTAAAGAGCTCTACCTGCTGAAGGATATGCGTGTTGCACAGGTAGGCATTTTAACCAACGCAGGTGTCAGCACAGCAGTGACTACCTTTAATATACGCCCCACACAGCATAAACACCACATCATATTTGCTAAAATCCTATAGCAGAGAATTGTGAATTTCAGCTTGGAATTTTCCTTGCCTTGGACAATAACACTTCCATATATACACTGTAAGAGGCCTTACAGCATGTGACAACAGAACATTTCCACCGTCTGTCACAGAAACACAGATATTAACCATCTGTATCTGCACGCTGACCCTCTGTTGTTCTCAATCCATCACTTTAAAATCTGAAAATCTTCCTTTTGAGCACCCAAAGGAAACAGGCTTTCAAGGTAAATGACAGCAGAACAGCTTTGTATTGACTAACATGCTTTTCTCATCCTAGACCAGCCCCAATTAGTACAGATTAAAATCTTAAAAAGATTTTTTTTCTATCGCTCCTAAGCTCAAAGTGAACATTTAAAGCCTAACTCTGGGTTTTCAGATGCTGGTTTCTGCAACTTCAGAAGAAATGTGGTTCTGCCCCTCCCATCTCGTGGCTTCCACCTCAGTGCACGAGAACAGCCCTTGAAATAAGACAAATGATCAGGCTAAGTATTCCCAGAAGAAAAAAAATAATAATAATAAAAAAAAATCTTTCCTTATTCCTGCAGGGAGAACAGAGTCTTCTAAAGAAAGCTGCCAGCTCTGACCCGGCTCATGTAAAGCTTGCTAATTACAGTGAAAATCTGAAGAAAGCAAGAGCAGGAGGGAGGGAGAGCCAGACTCCAGCTCTCCGGCTCACACAAATGACAGCTTGAGCAAACTTTTCCTGCCTCAGTGGTTGCTGCTATAAATAACACCCTCCAGGGCCCCGTGCTGCAGGAACCCAAATCCCAGTCACCTCCCAGAGACCCTCTGGGATCCGCACTGCTCTGGACACACACAGTGCTTTACAAGCAGCCTCCTTCCACAGTTAGGCACACACCAGTGAGCTTCTCCTCCCCACGACTCCTCTCTCATACCTCATCCCAGACCTGCCGGTGACAGCACCTTCCTGCGCCCAGAGCAGTCTTGTTCTCACACACACCCCTATGCACACCAATTTCTGAAAGCCTCCCTTGTCTCCTCACCCAATCCTTTAGATTTTATACAGCTTTTCTCTCCTCTGGCATCCCACTCCCCCATTAGTCTGTCATTCTCTTACTCCCTTTTCTTTTTCAGTCTCCACATTTTCTGTGGCTTCCCCCAATTCCACTGCTTTGCAGCCCTCCATCTATTTCTCCCCATTTTTGTTGCTAAAAGGCCCTGGAGAATCTCGAGACAAGCAGAGCTCCTCCTTTCCAGCTGCTGCCAGCTGTTCTCTAGCCCAAAAGGCTTGTCCGTTAGCAATCCAGAGGAGATCACCAAGGAAGAGCGCAGTGTGCCTGCAAGAAGTAAAATCACCAACTGTTCAGCGCATCCAGCTCCAACTCCCTCCCGGCTTTAGAAATTAAGTCCCAAATTCAGACCCAGTGGAAATCAAATCTGGGCAGTTCCCCTGTGACTTAGTTTGCTTTCCCTCTAGCTGCTTTCTCCAGCTGGTGCTTCCGATAAAGATGCTACAACCGCATGTGCTGCAAGAGGCACAAGCGAGCAAACAACAACGTAGGTCCCACACCTCTACGTACCACCCATCGCCGGGACAAGCAGACCAAAGGCTTCCTTCTCTTCCTAGAAATTCTTGCTGGTCCAGTGCTTCCCTAATGACACAGCAAGATAAAACTAAAATCCTGGGCTGAATCCTGCCAAGCTTGAAGGCTCTTCCTGGATCTGAGATTTGGATGCATGCGATAGAAGGCAGGAATCCTATTTTCATTTTGCTTATGTAAGCAAGGATGAATCAAGCCCAGGTTTCTCTGATCTCGTGTCATATTTAAGCCTTATATATATATCTCTTTCCATAACCCAGAGCTAAAAAGCCCTTCTCTTCAGACAGAGCCTCCATTAGCTACACTTCTAAACAGCAGCACACACATCCCTCCTCCGCACCACCCACGCACAGCACCTTCTGCACACACATACAGCATAGATCCTGCACGCGAAGCTCCTCTACAAACCCTCCAGGCTCTCGGTGGCTGTGCCGAGCCCGGCAGGTAACAGCACACGCACCTCAACCCACCCCTCGTGAGCAAGTATCCTGTCCTGCTTCTCCCCAGGGTGAGCCAGATCACTAGAGAATTCAGTTTCTAGCTCAGTAATTATTTAAACAACTCAATTTTAGAAGATCTCCTACTTAAGTTCAATAGTCCTCTGGTTTTCCAGCTATGAGTCCTGCAAATACTCTTAATGTACTCCAACTTTTTTCCTGTTCTGTCACAGAGCTCATAGACTTCTGCCTGGTTTTCTCTGTGGGTTCATCACTCTAGTGTGTGGAACAGCTAATTACTATCTCATCCTCTGCTCCCCAAATGTCTGACAAACTCAGTGCTACAGGCAGCACAGCTACACGCTCCTGTCTCCAGCCAGGGTCCCAGGCATCTCCTTCTCACAGCATGCCCAACTTTTCACACATTGCCTAAATTATCACTCCCCAATTTTCTTTAGGTGTCTCCTTGATATATTGACCATCTATATACCTTTCTATCCTACCTTACAGCTCTTCCAAAATCCCAGTTGCAGGGTGTTTTCCAGCTGACTTTCCTTGCGCCTTGACCAGGAACATCACACAAGCTCTTTACTGCTCATTTCATTAGTCTGGCTCCAGAAGAAGGTTACGTGATGGGGCAATATGGAGCAGACTGTGGGGATTACTGTCTATTCCTTCACACAAATGCATGCATGGCATAACTTGTAACTAGTTATATAAAATCTCAATGTAAGCAAAGTGTTTCTAGCCTGTCCCATGGACTACCTTGATAACTTCATGAAAGCACATACATTTTTCTCCCTGTTGCCACCATCCTCCTTGTTTCCATAGTCTCCTCGCTTTCTCTCGTTAGCTGCTGCTGGGGAAGTCACTAAGCACATGCTGGTAGGAGCTAGAAAAGCCTGTCGCTTCAGGGACAGCATCGCTACCCTCTTGGCCATCCAGCTCGGTACCTAGAATGAGTTTAGCAAAGATGGACAAAAGCAAGGTGAAAGGAGGTGAGGCAGAAGCAGACATCCCACGTGACAAGAGGAGAGCTGCAGCAGAATACCCTGGAAAAAAGCATTCCTTGGCTTCAAGCAGCTGTACAGACATGAACCGAAAAGCACAGATCGCAACTGTCTGTTTCTGTGGCTAACAACTGGTTATACTCAAAGAAAAATCAGGAACAATTCTTCCCCAAGCTAACGGAGTGCAGGAAACACGGACTAGCCACACACGGGAGTCCACTAACTCCAGCGTTGCAGACTGTTAGGGCTGCGGTAGGAGGTACAAAAAAGCAGCAGGAGACTATTCAGAATATAAATCAAAACCATGGTTACTAAAATAGAGAGAGGAGAACCATGAAAAGAAGATGAAAGGGATCAGAGATCAGAAAAGAGGGACTGGGAAAGGAGCTGGGTATCTCCTCCCTGCTAAAGAGAAGCGGGCAAAATTTAGGTACAAACTCGATCTAAATGACAGAAGTTTGGTTCCAGTGAACTACAAAGGAGCCAGAAACACGACTGGCCGCCTTATCTGTGAGCAATTAACATGTGAAGAGATCTGCTAGACAGAACAGCACAGCCACAGGCCCTCCAGAAAAAAACCCACCGCATCCTATTTTCAAAATTGACTCAGTTGTGCCATTCTCTTTTCAAAAGAGGATGGACTGGACTCCTAAAACTATGACTGAAGTCCACGTCTGACTGAATCGGACAAGAAAAACATCATCTTTCCTGAAGAAAATCAACAGGTCAACAGGATCCTCCTCAGAGCTGGACATCACCTTGTTATCTGCTCCCAGGTACAAAGCCAGGAGCTGTGAGGATGAGTGATCTGGGACCTGGCTGGTGCACGTCCTGGAAAAAAGCCAGGTGGGCTCAGTTCAAATCTCTCTCTCTCCATTGAATTAAAGTCTATTGGAAAATTAAGCCATGGGTAACTTAGCAGTTTTTGTAAAACAAAAGGAAAGCAATTTCCCTTTTCCATCAATGAGGAAGATAAAGAACAGAAGTTGATCCCAAATCTTGCCCAGAAAACTTAACTAACAGAGGCAGGCTCGTACTCAGCAAACGGACAGGATCATTACTCCAGCAGCTGTTTGGAAAAGGAGGCACTTGAAATATTGATTTCTGTAAGAGAAACCACCTTTCCTCTAGTCTAGCAGATTAAGAATTTCAAATGCCAAATGAGTCTTCACACTTGAATTTATAATCCAAACAGGATTATAAGAGAAAAAAAAGCTGTTTATTCAGATATACTCCAGGACAAGTAATTGGCTCTGAGCCGACACACTTTTAGGCTATTAGAAGAGAAAGTACTTTTTCCTCTTATGCTGTAGGCAATGCATCATTATCCCTGTAATTAAATTTAGTGCCTTTGTGGCAATGCCTTCTGCAGGATTTATCTAGGTGTGGACTTTTTTTCCCTTGCCTTTAATTATATTATAATTAACCATGAAGTGTCCATTCATTTCAAGCTTTTCACTTGGGCTTCAGAAGTAAGTGCCTGAAACAGTCCTTGGTGAGAACGTTGTAATAATCTTGGAAGAGATCACAAGCACAAGATCTGGGGTTTGGTAACCAATTCATTTACTGGGAACTTTCAAAGCCTGCAAAAAAAATATCTTTATTTCATCTTTTTCAGTCATAGTACTTGATTAGAGCTCAAAGGCTTCACAGCAATATTATACTGCAATTAACCCAGCTGATTAAGGCACAATCAAGCACCTAAGTATCAGGCATAAGCCTAGCCCAGATCTGAGCTCTTCTGCATCATAATGCTGTGCTACTTCCCCCCCACCCCCCAAGCTGTCACATCTCG
>VYZM01009193.1:227487-238669 GCA_013398915.1 Dromas ardeola
CTCAGTGACTTAAATTCTGAACACAGGCACAAACATTCAAGCTGAGGTTTCCTACAGTTCTTTTCTGGGGAATGCGGGAAAACATTCCCAGCCCTTTTGAAAAGGAATTATAGGAATTACGCCCGCATTCTTGCAGAAATGTTTTGTTCAATTTAAACTCCACATAGACCTCACAGACCACCAAGCACAGCCCACAGGACTAGCAAATTATTATCTTCAAATCGCAGCCTGAGATGATCTGTGTGTGCAACAGTGTGTGAGGACAAAAGGTACAGCAGTCTCTTGTCTGATGGCTCCAATTCTTTCCCAAAATATGACTGTAATCACAATCTCTTTGAGAAGGCGATCTCCTGAGTACTCCGTAACAGATCACAGGACAATTGCATTTAGATGCCAGGTAGCTTTTCACATACCTTCATGGCATTCTTGCTGGTAGTCTGTCCCACACTCCACCGGCAACACACTCCAGTGAAAAATCTACACCTCTAACATCTGAAATATCAAATTCTGGTGATCCCAAAAACCCATGCTTGGTCAAGCACTCATCTCTCTCCAGCCTTTCCCCCTATGCAGCTGTCCATGAGTCATTTCAGTTTTCTGCATTCCTTCCTTGAAACTTGTAGCATTTGGGGTACAAGTCAAGAGGTGCATTACAAAAGGGCACCTGATGAAAATACTGCATAATTTTCATTGTGTGGAAAATTCATTATCAGAACCAGTTAGTGATTGGGTTACTGTTAGAAGCAAGATAATGAAGAACTCTTATTTATACATATTAGCATCACTATTCTTCACATGAACAACTCATCTTTTTGTATATCTTAGGATGCACAGCATCCAATACATCCCATGGCAGCAAGCTACATGATAATTTATTATTTTATTTTCATTGCAAAGAGGAAAACAGCAGAGCAGACAAACTCAGAAAGCTTAGTCTGCCACGGCATCCAGTTTTGAGCAATGACTTGCCCAACACATGATGAATTCAGGCATTCTTTAAGCTGGAAAAAAAACGAGCACTGGCTTCTTCCTTCCTCCACTGCACCCCTCAGTCACAGCGAGGAGCAGAGGGTGCAGCAGAAGAGCACGCACCAGCATACAGTATCCTGCTTCAATTGAATGAATGAGACCAATCGGCCAAAACGCTCACTCTGGAGTAAGGAAATAAGAATACTGGCGGAATGACACCATGAATAATTCACTGGCAGTTCAATGATCTCTCCTGCCACCACTGAAATTTTAAAAGGTGTTCCAGCTGCCAGACTGAAGTTAATCTGCAAAAGGAAAAAAAGTATACAAAGGACACAAGAATGACCCCACTCCCTTTCCACGAGTAGGTTTTAAATTGCAACACCAGCAGCCTACACACGCCTTCCTCCCTCTCTCCCTCCTCCTCTCCCTATGCTTTACCCTAATATGCAAGGGAGGAGACAAACACAGCAAAACAGAAAAATTATGCATTTCCAGCAGTGACAGGCTGTACATGAAAGAAGCAGGGGAAGGGCAGAGAGACATTCTGGTCTTTGAAATGTGACAAGTTAGGGGATAAAAAGCTCACCTACACACACAGGAGCATAGAGACACAATGCCAAGTGGGGGAACCCAAATAACAGCCTCACCCGGCTCCCCCCAGGCCCATCACAGGAGCCATCACCCACCGAAGGCTCATCTCCACGAGCGCAGATGAACTATGGGAGGCAGGGGAAGCCCATTAACCTAGACAGAGAAGCAGAGCCTCTGCCCTGGCCTCTCTCCAGGCTGTCACAGGACAGTAAATGTATATATATGTACATTCATGTACATGTTGTGTATGTATTTGTGGGCTTACGTGCTCAGCCTCACTGTTGGCTGGATCTGGGTCACAGCGCTCCAGTGGCCTCACCTCCATTTGGCTACCAGATCTGGCAACCCCTAACAAAACATACAACAACAACTTATTTTCTGTTAAAAAAAAAAGGATTTAGAAAGTAAACAGAAGACGAGGAGCGAAGATATTGGAGACACTGAAGGAGTATGGCCAGAGCCTGCCGCTTTAATACCCCTCCCTCAGCTACAGTGCCAGGCATCATGTTCCTGCTCTGGGCTGCCAGCAAGGGCTGCAAGTGACCTTTGCCTATCCACCTCTGGAGAACGCCAGACACACACACCAGAAGCGCACAACTAATATTCAGTTTTTCTTCAAATGCCTCCAACTTTTCGACATACCAGTTTTAGGGAAATCCGAGATAAAATTTTGCGATTTTTTTGCAGTCAAGAACAGAAGCTTAACCCCCCACCCCCACCCCCCATTTCTAGGGTGAGCTTTCCTCCCTCCACAAAGAAGCTGAAATCATGTTCTCTAAATAGTTCCAAGTCTTCAGTAAGCACCCTCAGTATAAAGGCGACAAAGAAGCCAGCGCTATTCTTTAACTGAGGCACTGAAAACGTTCTGCACACCTAAATGATCTTAATTCAAGTTGCATTCTACGATGTTGGTAACAGAGAAAACATAGGGATTATGAAAAAACAGCATTATTTACACACAGTGAAGTTTTTAAGTACCAAGCAAGCATCATATTTAATGGCCAGCTACCTACTCTAATTGACGACCCATACTTTTGAGGGCAGGAAAACTTGACAGCTGTCCTCCTTTATAAAAAACCAAGAGACGGTAACCTACGGGCAGGAGTCCCCAGATGTGCTGATTGTCACCCAGCCAAAAGGAAAGGCTCCACTGAGCACAACTGCTTCAGTCAGGGCCCCAACAGCTCTTTTTATCACTGCACCAGCGAACAATCCTCACCGCGGCGCTGACAAAGCATCCCTGCAGCCTCAAACACCGTACCCACTACTCATACCGTCAGCAGATGTGAGCCACAGCCCTAGTTCTGCTCACTGGCCATATTGTGTTGACTTTGTAACAGTCAAAGAACCAGGATGTGCAGCTGGGAAGATTAGGTACGCGTAAGAACATGAAAGGGAACTTTTTCTAAGAGGGAAGTGCAAAATGATGGGTTTTACTCACCTGACAAGGTCCATTTTAAGATCAACACTCCTTCTTTCGCTGAGTCTTTAGCTACAGTGACAAACTGCCAAAGCCACCAGATTTCTTCTCTTTTTTTTTTTTTTTTTTTTAAAAAAAAAAAAAAAAAAAAAAGCTGTTGCGGGTGCCCAGGAAGCACACCCATCCAAGAGCCAGCAAGGCACCACCCCTAGGCAGGTGCCTGCTTTCCACTGAACTTAGCTGGAAACAAGACACTTATTGTTAGAAATCTAAACCTCTTCATTAATCAAGCTCATTTTTGCTATTTCCTTTTCAATTTCCAGACAGAGCAACCTAACTTTGGGACTGCAATTCTCCCTAGGTCACATAATGCAGCTGTTTTCCTTGATACACCGCGAATCTTACACCACCCAACTGTTCTGGAGAGGGGGAACTTGCTCACAGCATGTCGGCTGATCTCCCCAGGAAGAGACGTGCTGAACAGGACTGGGCAAAGTCCTGTATTTCCTAGGAACTGCTCTAACAACAAGCTGCAGCTCAGTTCAGCGGAAACAAATCCAGATATCCCTGCCCTGAACATCTTATCTACTTTAAATGAGGTGGTAAGAGTGGATTCAGAAATAGTTTAGTCTGGAGCATTCATTCAGATGGGGTTACTAACCCTGCTGCTGTGTTTGCATTCTCATCCAGCCGTCTTTTTTTCGGCCCCCTCCATCCAAAAAGAGCGACTGAACTGCTGAGATGGTAAAACAGCAGCAGGGTGGACTTGTGGATCTCATTGTCCAGCTTATAATTAACTCTGTGGCCATGCAGCAGCGAAACAGCCTTTGAAGACACTGCACAAAATCCTGTCTCCTCTGCAGCAGAGAAAAAACTTGCAGTCAGGAGCCAACTGGGGAAAGAATGAATATTAGTTTCCCACTCAAATCAGAAATTAAATCCTTTTCCCACTTCTCTTGACAAATCCCCTTATAGTTGAGAATTCAAGCCCTTGCATCTCCTATCTGTTCCCATAGGAACGTAAGAGCCACAACTGCTTCCAACCTTTTCCAATAGCAGAAATATCTAATGAAGTCTTGGTAGCCTTGCTCCTCTGCAGCGGGAACGCTATGAATATTTGAAGAACAGATAGATAACGCTTTTCTCATCTCTTCTACTCCTGCTCCCTACAAAGCAGCAGCCACACAGTCCTGAGGGCCACCAAGTCTTCGATAGCTGTATCTTCCTCCCTTTTTCTCTCTCCTAATTGGCATACACCATTTTTTTTCCTCTTCAAAAGTCTAGTTTAAACAAAAAACTCCATTACGAAACGCAAACTCCTGGAAACCCCTGCACAGAAGCAGCAGTCAGGTGCAAGGCAGTTGAGCAAACACCAGTATATTCATTTAAAGCACAAGGAAACAGGTGGACACATTTTCTGGAAACAGGATCTCCCGCTTCTTTAGGCTTGGAGAACCAGGAGTTCCAGTATCCCACCCTCTGGCACTGCACCTTTTCCACGGTGAAAGCCTTGCACCTCCAGATCCAAAAGCAGAAGACCAGTCTGCAGTTCATCCTGGTAACACAAAAGCTGCAAGCCCAGACATACTGGAAAGACGAAAGCAGTCCAGAGCAGAACAGGAAGAGAAAGGAGGGGTTCACTCACACTCCCCCACCCAAAAGACTTCCTCAAATATTAACATAAATGAAGGATATTACTGAAATGGTTCCTGCTGAAAGAACTGAAAGTTCAACTTACTCTTTCTTCGGGAGGGTTTAGCCCTTGCGGTCTGGAGCAGAGGCTCAAGAGCTATGTTTTCCCATGCTAGCCAAGAGGGAGTGTTTTGGCGTAACACCAGGTAACTTACAGTCCAATGGTTTGCAAAACAAATCTATGTTAACATTGAGATTTTCATGTCATAAATCAGGTAATTTAAAGTGAAAAGGTTCCCGATCGCTTTAACCACACCCTTTCACGCTTTGGCACTCAAAGGGATTTCGTTTCAAAGCTACAATATACAGAGCAGTGACACAAAATGCCAGAGACCTGCAGCTACAGCACCAGGAACCAATGTGATTTTTTTTCCCTTTCAGTTTAACTACGTTATTTTCCAAAAAGCATGCCTGCCTCCTTGTCTGGTGCTGTGATCATCTGAATCAAAGGCCTTATTCCTTAGGAACACATTTAAGTGGGAGCAAGACTTGAGCTTTCTCTCTCTTGCCATCCTCTGTTCAATTAAAACCCCATCCATTATGCTGCTTTCAAGTCCTTTTTGTTTATAACAAATTAAGAGTTTAGTAGAAAAGAAAGATGAGCAGAGCAGCTGGAAAAAACCAGTTTTTCATAGGATAAATACAACAGCAGCTGGGGACATAAAGGACATTGACTTGTCCATTGCACAACATTGCAACGTTTTAAAAGAATAATTAGCTCAGGTAGCTCAGAGATGGACAGTCCAGGATACTTGGTGTTGGAGAGACTTCCATGTTCCCTTGGGCAGTTCCGTCCTCTTCCTCAGCCTGCCCACGCAACTCCCCTCAGAGGAGCTAACACAAGCACCCCACACATCCAGTAGTAGCTGTCACATAACTTTAAAAAGTAATTTAAGACTTCATATTAGCATGCTTACTCATTTCAGAGAATAAGCACAGTGTATTTACTTCCCCTTCTCAACTCAAGAAGTATTTTTGAGAGTTGGGAGTCATTAAAAGCGGTCTCAGAACAGATCTGCTGCTTCACCTCCCCAGCTTCTACAGCGTAACCTCAAAATGCAGAACAGCAGCAAGTCTTTATTGGGCTTTCAGTTCACATTGTGCCCAAAATTTTGAGTTCCACAAAGGCTCATTTCCTTTTCTTGTCCCCAGTGCTGGACACTTTTCATTAATTTATTTCTCTGCTAACGCCTACCATCTTGAAACATCCATTTAACCTCACCCAGCCACCCCCAGCTCCTCCATCAGCAGGCCCAGACACACACCAAAGCGCAAGAGAACAAGGAGACATTCAAACCCGCCTGGATGCGTTCCTGTGCCACCTGCTCTGGGTGACCCTGCTCTGGCAGGGGGTTGGACTGGGTGATCTCCAGAGGTGAGAATCTGTCGGACAAAGAACAGCACAGAGCAGCCAGCTGAATTCCCCTGCTGCCCATCACCCCCAGTAGAGGGAAAAATCACTATTTCTGAGGTTATATCAAAGAATCAGAATGGTTTGGGTTGGAAGGGACCTTAAAGCCCACCCAGTGCCACCCCCTGCCCTGGGCAGGGACACCTCCCACCAGCCCAGGTTGCTCCAAGCCCCGTCCAACCTGGCCCTGAACCCCTCCAGGGATGGGGCAGCCACAGCTTCTCTGGGCAACCTGGGCCAGGGGCTCACCACCCTCACAGCCAAGAATTTCTGCCCCACATCTCATCTAAATCTTCCCCTCTTTCAGTATGAAACTGTTACCCCTCAGTCCTATCATTACACTCCCTGCTCCAGAGTCCCTCCCCAGCTTTCCTGGAGCCCCTTGAGGGACTGGAAGGGGCTGGAAGGTCTCCCCAGAGCCTTCTCTTCTCCAGGCTGAATCCCCCCAGCTCTCTCAGCCTGTCCTCACAGCAGAGGGGCTCCAGCCCTCCCAGCATCTCCGGGGCCTCCTCTGGCCCCACACCAACAGATCCATGTCCTCCTTGTCCTGAGAACTCCAAAGCTGGACACAGGACTCCAGGTGGGGTCTCACCAGAGGTAGAATCCCCTCCCTCGACCTACTGGCCATAGTTCTTTTGATGCAGCTCAGGATGCATGTCCTTATCATCCCTTTGGGGACCTGGTCAAGGTAACTTATCACAAAATAAGCATTGCATGTCTCAAAGAATAAAGGTTAAGATGCAATATACCTTAGAGTTCCGAACCAGAGGCTTTCAAGCCATTCCAGGGAACAAACACCCGAGGAGCCAGCAGAATCAGGGACACAAAATATAGGTTCCTTACACCATGAAGGGCATGGGTGGCGTTTCTCAATGCACATCTAACAACTCAAGCATATGTCCTGCAAACTTGCCCACTAGGTTAAAGAGAAACCACCAAAGTATGCATATCACGTTTCTTCTCCCCAAATACCTGCTCCCCACCTCACAGTGGTTTTTCAGGCTTCCTGCACAAGCTTTGACACCCTCTCCTGCTTCACTGGGGCACATTAAACATACTTGACACTTCTGGGTTTGCGTGCAAACTCAAACACCGCATACTCCAAATTCACAAACTCTGTAAATATTACCAGCAGGCTCCCATGAGGCACTCGAGATGCATGCACCACACTTACTCAGCCACCCGTTCACAGAAGAACGAGCATTTTCTGCAGCATCCTACGTGGTTCCCACCTCCAAAACCGCCTATACTAATTCCTCCGCCCTCATCCAAGAGAAAGACGAAGTCAGACCGAGGCCTCAGAGAATCGATAAATTCGATTCTCTTTCCCACCAGCAGAGAGCTGGGGTCCTATAAAGCAAAGTAAACTAATAGTTACATGCAACCCGCAAAGTTCTTCATCTCAGACACTTCCAGGCCAGTAACATTTGGAGGCACGGAGGACAACACTGCATTTGTGGATGTCCCCATTTCCTATCGAGTTAAATTTGATTATGGCCCCTGAGGTGTTCAAAAAGGTTTGCTCTCAGATCTGGAATAAAGCATGTTCCTTTTTTTAGTTTTTATTTTCCTTTAAAAAAAAATAAATCAATGAGGATAAAAGACTGTTTTCCAAAAGCAAGATATTGAACAAGGAATAGCATGAAATTTAGAGGGAAAAGGGCTTCTGGAGAAAGAAGCCCATGGCTTCCTGCAGAGCGAAGCTTTAACACCACAATTATACAAAGGCATTTTACACTGTGCTCCGCTCATGTCACTGAAGTTGGAGGAAAACTCTGCTCTTTCCGGTTTTAGAACATGCACGTAACATCTCAGGAAAGGCATCTCTCGCTTCCTATGCGCTTCATTATTCAAGTGCCAAACAGTTTTAGCCCCATATTAGCCTCGGGAGGAAGACTTGAAAAGAAAGAGCAGCCTCTTTCTCTGCTAGAAAATAAGTGAAAATGACAGAAATGAGGGGAAGAGCAATCCCACAGCACACAGACAGACTCTCTCAAAGAAATCTGTTATTATTCTCCATTCTATTCAGGGAAGAAAAAAAAGCATCCACTACAACAGGAACTTAAGAGAGAAGTCGCAAATTACTGTTTCTTCATTTTGTTTTAAGGATGTAACTTACCCAGAGCAAATGGGAACTTGTTTTACTTCCTCTGACAGGGGAATCACGGGCACATGTTTCCCCTCCAAGCAAATATACAGAAGTTCATATCTGAATACTCTCATTTAGTGAAGCAGTTGTCATTAGTGGATGCTTAGATACCATGGAGATAGTGACAAACAACTGAATCAGACAGAACAGAGTCACAAAAAGGGCACTGTAGTTTAAAAGGTTAAATCTGGCTGAGAGGTAAAATATGCTCACGCAGGATCTTTGAAATGGAAGGACACATCGTCTTCGCAGGGATATCCTGGAAGGAGAGACAGACAGTGGTCTAGAAACACTCTGTCGTGTCCAGAGGGTCTGAAGTTCTTGAAGACTGGCTGGTGCACTTTTAAAAGAGGGCTTGTTTCCAGTTCAACAGCAGACAAGCAACAAAGTGGTCCACTTACTGTTCCAGAAACACTTAGCAATAGAGAGTTGCACCGAGTTCATTCATTTCTTACTTCTTGTATCTGAATTTTCCAACACCAAAATCCGAGTTGTGTTTCGAAAAGGAAAGAACATGTATTTTGGTCACCAAGCATAAAGGGAAATTATCAGAGAGCACTAGGTTGAATTTTAATGATGAACACTTTTAAAGGGTCTTGATATGACCAAGAAATATAGTATGCAAGACAACACAAGAAGGTAGGATTCACTTTATCATAGTGGTCATAGGCTGGCTGAGATGCCGCAAACTCACAAGAAGCATCTGACTTGCTCTGATTTTATGGGAGGTGAAATAGTTAATTTCCCATAAGAGGATAAAGCACAATTTTGCAAGATCATTTGGCAGATCACATGGGGAAAAGACAAGCCTCCAGAAGCTCAGACTTTTGAGCTGGAATCTATATTCCAAAAATACATCAAGGCTGTATCTATGGCTGTAAACACCAGCAAGCACATTACACAGATCTGTGCTGAAAAGACAAGCCATGACATAGTATTAGATTTCATTCTTCTTTCTAAAAGATGCAGAGCTGTGTAAATTCCAACTTCTAACAGACATGGAGCAGCACAACAGATCTGAATGGAAACCTTTCAGGGCAGAAATGCACTGGAGCTTTTTTTTTTTTCATATAGGCCTCGCCATTTCTATTGTACTTACTGCAATGAAACTATAATAGCAAGGTCCTGAATTTCCCAGTTTCTTCCTATTATCCAGTTCAATTTTATTTGAGGTGGCCTAAGGGATTCACCAGTTTATTTGCACATTTGTTGTTCTTCAGAAAAGTATAAGGACTCAGTCTAGAAGCCTGCCTGGATCTAAATTCAGGATCTCTCAGGTCTGTGCTGATTATCTAGACCAACAAATCACAAAGAAACAGCTGTTACAGAGGAAAAAAAGACATGGCAAATGCTCAGAGCACCTATTAAGGTAGCCTTCTCATATTTATCAATTAGCTAATTACTCCTAGTAACCATAAACACTGTTTCAAATTATCTTACTGTGTCTTCACAAGAAGGGGAGAATCTCATACTATCAATATCAGTATCAGCAAGTCTCTGCTCTCGTTCAGCAAAAGTAATTAGCTCTTCAATAATATGACACTCATTGTTTAGACGCTCCAAGCAAATCTTCCCGTCTCGCATGTCGCAGAGCGCCAAACTGTATGAAATAAGCTGTCCCAGCAGCAACGGTGGGAGAACAAACTCCTGAAAAGGATCATCAGTGCTCACTCATCCCTAAAGATGCTAACACCCCGACAGAACCCAGCGTGCTGAGGAAGAGGAACTGGCACAGATACCCTCCACGATTGTGCCCGACACCTTTTGCAGCTGGATCCTCCCCAGGGCACACGGACATTCTCACTTCGAGGAAGATTCAGAGAAAATGGAAATGCATGCAAGCAGCACAATCCTATATCTACAGGAAGGAGCTTACAAAATTTCTTACGGAACAGCAGGCATTTAGAAAACACACATAACACACATTAGGGACAAACTCCACCCCAACCAGGATTGCCACAGTAACCCTACTAACGGTCCTCTGCAGGTGTGTGCTGGAGTAATCACCAGATTACTACCGATGCAGCAATGTAGACCTGTGCATGAGGTTATGGAAACGCGATCAGTTTAAACAAACTCGGACACAATTTATCAATCATATTATTGGCTTACTAGAAGTTAGTTGCACTGGGTTTGTTATCATTGCTTGCTGAACAGCACCTTTGCCTGATGAAATGGCAAGAGCAGAACACAAGGAAAATTAGAATTTTTAAGACTCCAGGATTGTATCTTGTATCATCTTTGAAAGGTCATGGAGAACAGGAGAGGTGCCTGAGGACTGGAGGAAGGCCAATATCACTCCAGTCTTCAAAAAGGACACGAAGGAGGACCCGGGGAACTACAGACCGGTGAGTCTCACCTCCGTCCCTGGAAAGGTAATGGAGCGACTCGTTCTGGATGTCATATCCAAGCACGTTCAGGAGCAGGAAGTTATTGGAAGTGGTCAACATGGATTTACCAAGGGTAGATCACGCTTGACCAATCTCTCATAGCCTTCTATGATGTTATAACTGGTTGGCTGGGTGAGGGCAGAGCAGATGTCATCTACCTTGATTTCAGCAAGGCTTTTGACACTGTCTCTCATAACATCCTCCTCAGGAAACTGAGGAAGTGTGGACTAGACGAGGGGACAGTGAGGTGGATTGAGAGCTGGCTGTGTGACAGGACTCAGAGGGTTGTGATTAATGGAGCAGGGTCGAGTTGGAGGCCTGTAACCAGTGGTGTCCCCCAGGGGTCAATACTTGAACCAGTCTTGTTTAACATATTCATCAACGACCTGGACGAAGGGACAGAGCGCATCCTCAGCAAGTTCGCTGATGATACCAAACTGGGAGGGGTGGCTGACACCCCTGAGGGCCATGCTGCCATCCAGCGTGACCTGGACAGGCTGGAGAGCTGGGCAGAGAAGAACCTCATGAGGTTCAACAAAGACAAGTGCAGGGTCTTG
>VYZM01009193.1:244334-254695 GCA_013398915.1 Dromas ardeola
CCCCGCCGCCCTCCCGCCTGCCCTCACCTCTCCGCCGCCGCAGGCCCAGGGCCGCCGCCGCCGCCACCTCCATCCCGGGGGCCTGGCGGCCCCCCGATTCTCTAACACCGCCTCCGCCCGTGCAGGGGCCGCCCCCGCCCGTGCCGGGCCGCCCACTGCGTCAGCTTCGTAAGGGCCGCTACGCACCCAGCGGTCACCATGGCGACGGCTGGAGCTGGTTGGGGGGGGAGAGCGCGTACGTGCGGGAGGAGGCGGCGGCGCCCCCTGGCGGTGCTGAGGCGGCGCCGCAGGCCCGGCCTTCCAGCCGCCGGCTGAGGGCAGCGGCACCGCCGGCCCCTAACGCGGGGCCACCACTCGCCAGGCCGCACTCGCCCCCACCTCGGGGGGCACCCGAGCGCGGCCAGGATCACCCCCTTCCCTCAGGACCACCCTCCGCCTCCCCTGCTTGGCGTCAGGGCCGCAGCGCCCTGAGGGAGCCCGTTCCCTCCCCACTGCCAGCCCCCAGCCAGGGGTAGGTACATCCAGGCCCACGGCCTGTGGCAGCCAGAGCTCCCTTAAAACTGCTCCGGGCATCAAAGCAGCTTTATTCCCCCAGCTCTGCTCTCTGGACGGCCCCACCACCACCTTTCAGAGGGAAAGTGGGCATCCCTGGCTCTCCCAACACCCCTTCCCCAAGAAGAGCCCCCCAGCACAACATGGCGGCCTCCCTCAGAGACATCCCCCCTAGGCCAACCCCCCGCTCTACTACAGCTTGCACACTTGCCACGCCGCTTTCAACCCCCAGTGTGGAATAAGCAACGGTTTACTACCACTGGGCTTGAAATCTAATCGCCTTTTAATCAAAAGGCTTCAAACTATTACGTGAGTTAAATGGAGATAAGGTTTTGTTGACTGTAGTCGCTTACAGCTCTGTGCGGCCCAGCCAGTGCTCTGGGTGCCATTTCTGTTTCAGATACCGGTTTGCAATCCGAGTGCAATTTTCTCCTGCTCATGCGTACGCTTACCGACAAAATCCTCATAAGGATGGATTCGCCGTAACCGCCTTCCCCTGGTCATGGCGTTTGGGTGGAAGGGCAGCGGTGGCCCAGGTTGGACGCAGCAGAGACCTCAACGTATTGAAGTATCAGCCAAGGACATCACTTAGATGGTCTTACTGCCACAGACTAGAAAAGTAGAAAAAAAAAAAAAAGTCTCCTGTGAGTAGGAATACATGTCCCAGAAAACAGCTGAGCTCATTCAGCGGGGGATAACGGCATATACCCGTCTGTCCATTCCTCCTTAAAACAAGTAGAGCAGCCTTCAAATGGTCTGCTCAGTGATTTCACTGTACCTTGAAAATAAAATAGCCTGACAGTACTATAGGTGGTAGAAAAACATTCAGCAAAAGCTTTGAAGCTCTGGTATTCATTTATGCTGAGGTCTTTGTATACCATTCAGGCATAAAATCACACTCGCGCTCATTTTAAGTCCCTTTATCTTGCCAGACAGGTGTAAAGTGGCTCGGGTTTAGATGAAAAGCTGGTGCCAAATATAGTATTTAGACAAATCATTTTATCCTGCGTGTGGCACTTCCAAGGTCTTCCTTCAGCACGAACCGTTCTCAGCAGAGCGGTGCCAACCCGGTGGGCAGAGACTCCTGGAAGCGCTGAAACCTAGAGAAGGTAGAAGCAAGAATCTCAGGAAAACTATAAGTCACTATTTTATTAATGAAAATACAATCAGTTGCTGTTCAAGACTTTCAATTCAAGGGGTGGTATAGAGAACGTACCAGCCCAGATCCTGCCAATTAATGCACACAAGTCATCACAGGCAATTAATCTCATACAGCTCAGTCTTTCTGCTTGCAAGCAGCCCCAGCTGTCCGTATCTAACTCAGCTCCACAAAAGATCTGCTGGTTCGCAAGGGCCAGACTTTATTTTATTTATTACGTATTTATAGCACGGCTCCAGCAACAGAGTGCATCACAGCCATCGGCAGCTCTTGCTTTCCAGCCTCCTATATGGCAGTGACACAATTTACAAACAAATTTGGACTTTGTTTTCCTGTAAGCCTGTTTCCCCAACACTCCCTCAAGTGTTAAGGGAAGGACTTAACACCCCTCAGAAATCCCTCGTCTCTGCCCTCGCGCGAAGGGCATTGCCCTCTATCGCTGCACGCGAGGGCGGGTGGCAGAGCACTTCGGGTAATAACCGCTTGCCAGAAAAAAAAGCTGCTTGATTAAGACGTTAATGGGCGTATATCACAAGAGGTGGGATGTTCGCTAAGCCCCAGAGAATCTTTTTAGCCCTGCTGAGCCCGGTCCCCACCTACATCCTCTGCAGCAAGAACATTAACTTAGAAGTTTCCCCAACCTGGGGAAAATGAAAGAGTTTGGGTTTGAGTGCCCGGGGCAACGGTGCAGAGGTGTACATGCCTCAGTGACAGGTCCTACACCTTAGGAAGGATGTAGGGGAGCGGAGTTACAGCATCAGAGATAACTATACATATATCAGCTGGGTTATCCCAGCGGATTACTCGGATACACACCTATTAGGGTGCACTTACATGGCCTGCTTTATTGCCTCTCCATCAGGAGATCTCCTCCACTGACACGCCGCCGTCGGTTTCACAATAAAACCTTCAGCAGCAACGCTGGCTTCATAAATTGCCTGCCCTCGCCATCCCTGCTCACCCCTGGACTATTCTGGCCTGTTTGCGCAGCGGCTGAAGAATAACCCAGGAACAACAAGGACAGGGGACATTCTCTGTGCTCATCTTTAAGCGGGAGCGTGTCACACCTCAGGCACACAGACAGGTATGGCTCAGAGCTGCTCTGGCACCTTGGAATCACTGATATCAGCTCTCCAGGATGAGTGAAAAGTCCAGACCGCCGTGGGCAGACTTGGTGGAGCTCCAGAGATCTCTATAACATGCCAGCAGCGCACAGGAAGGATGCCATCGACAAAGAACCCATCCAGGTCTGCTGATCTTGGTGTCCTGAAGACAGCCGGTGGGATTCCGGGGTTCAGGATCACATTCTCCTAAACCTAGAAGCAAAACAAACCCCTCTCTTCAGGAAATTCAGAAAAGTAACAAGTCTCTGAAATGTATTAGCCCAGGAGCCATCAGCTACCAAAAATAGCTGTGTACAGGGGAAGCTTTTTTTTATTATTATTATTATTATTCAGTTTGTTTTAGTTACCACCGCCCCCAAGAGCGGCACATCCAATATCTCTGCTCTTAAATCCTGCTCCCGCTTGCCTCCCAGGCAGAACCAGACAGTTCGTTACTCCCGTGGTAACGAGCCCCTCTCCTCCTCAATCCCAACCCTGCCAGTTTCCCTCAAACACTTCGCGAGGATTACAACAAAATCATAGGGGGGAAAAAAAAGTTATTAACAAGCCTACGTGGGATCTTCTGAGAGCACAGCGGTCTCCTTGACACAGTGGTTCAGACGTCCAGGTTACCCAGCTGCCTTCTAGCTCCTGTTCAAGCCCTGCAAAACACCAAACTAGGGTGAACCCCAGCAGCTGCAGGCGTTGGGCCAGGTTCGTCTCTATTTCTTCTTCTCTTGCAGGCTAAAACTGCCTTCAGATCGCTTTTTGCACGCGCGCAAACTCTCACCACCAAATGATCATCCCACAGCTTCTTCCGCCACGCGCATCGGGAAAATAAAGTCATCTCTTCACTGCTTTGTGACAGCTTCTTCGCATCGCAGCGGAGGGTACGCGATGCCTGAGAGAAAGCAGCCTCCAGCGGACCCGCAGGTGATGGTGGCTGTTTCACATGGCTAAATTCAAAAGGGGGGGACTGCAACAAGTGCCTGGGCAAGATGTTACTGTCATTCTCAAAGGGAGGGTCACTGGGGACAGACCATCACCAAAAAGGTGTAAAATAATGTTAGCCTGATATTCCCTCCAGAGGCAAACACCCTGGTACCTCACTCTCTTGGGAACGTGCATCAAACATATTTCCACAGAAAAGTACCACCAAATCAGAGAAACACCACACTGGGTTTCCTTCGGGCGATGACAATGCCAGATACAACCAGAATTCGGGAAGCGCTTTTAAAAACCAAAGCAAGAGGGATCCCTCTCACCCATTTCCATGGCATCAAGCGTAAAGTGCCTGTGTTTGCCTCCAGCGCCCGCGGTACCGGTGCCTCCCCAGCCTGCCTGGCAGCTCTCCTTCGCTACCCAGCGTGACCCCCCCGCTGCGATTAGCCACAGCCACCAGCCTCCATCGCTTACAACCAAAGCGTTTCTAAACTAGCGCCTTCAGGCTGATCCCGCACAGCTTCGGAGAAGCTCCCAGCTACCCAAGTCCTTCATCATCCACCATCAGACCTCCTCAGAAACCTGTTCTGCCTGGTGCCCACAGAAGCAGCTGTGGCTGCCACCACACAAAGCCACCACCTCCCAGATTGTGTCCCTGTCTTCTGCTTCCTCCCATTCCTGTCCCCTGCACTGGCACCGTAAAGCTTTCAAGGCAGGGACTAGTGGGTGCTAATTGGCCCCCCAGCAGGACCAGCTGCTGCAGCACTGCAAACAAACAGCATTACTCAAGTCTTAACTAAAAATCACTATCCTGATGACAGTGCTTCTCCTGTGCTCAGTGTGTTTGCAAAAATCTCCCCCTGAGCTGGGTCAGAGCCTTCTGCAGTTCCTCCAGGCGATGCCTTGGAGGGGGACCACTGCCCCACTCCCACCTCCCCACACCACGTTCAGGACTCTGCACCCAGGCTCCCCTCTTGTTAGTTAAATCACAGACTGGCAGGGGTTGGAAGGGACCTCTGGAGATCATCCCATCCAGCCCCCTGCCAGAGCAGGGTCACCCAGAGCAGGTGGCACAGGAACGCGTCCAGGCGGGTTTGAATGTCTCCAGAGACGGAGACTCCACCACCTCTCTGGGCAGCCTGGGCCAGGGCTCTGCCACCCTCACAGGAAAGAAGTTCCTCCTCGTGTTGAGATGGAACTTCCCATGGTCAAGTTTGTGCCCGTTACCCCTTGTCCTGTCACCGGGCACCACTGAGAAGAGCCTGGCCCCATCCTCCTGACACCCACCCTGTCAGGATTTATAAGCGTTGATGAGATCCCCCCTCAGTCGTCTTTTTTCCAGACTCAAAAGACCCAAGGAGACCTTGTTGTGGCCTACCAGTATCTTAAGGGGGCCTACAAGAAAGCTGGTGAGGGACTTCTTAGGATGTCGGGTAATGGTAGGACTAGAGGGAATGGATTAAAACTAGAGATGGGTCAGTTCAGAACAGACATTAGGAAGAAGTTCTTCCCCATGAGGGTGGTGAGACACTGGCACAGGTTGCCCAGGGAGGTGGGGGAAGCCCCATCCCTGGAAGTTTTTAAGGCCAGGCTGGATGGGGCTCTGAGCAACCCGGTCTAGTGGGAGATGTCCCTGCCCATGGCAGGGGGGTTGGAGCTAGGTGATCTTTCAGGTCCCTTCCAACCCAAACCATTCCATGATTCTATGAAATTCCTCAGCCTTTTTTCATAAGAGAGCTGTTCCAGTCCCCTCAGCATCTTGGTAGCCCTTTGCTGTCCCCTCTCCAGCAGTTCCCTGTCCTTCTTGACCCGGGGAGCCCAGAACTGGACACAGCACTCCAGCTGTGGCCTCCCCAGGGCAGAGCAGAGGGGGAGGATGACCTCCCTCCACCTGCTGGCCACGCTCTTCTTGATGCCCCCCCAGGATGCCATTGGCCTTCTTGGCCACAAGGGCCCATTGCTGGCTCATGGCCATCCCGTTGTCCCCCAGGACTCCCAGGTCTCTTTCCACCGAGCTGCTCTCCAGCAGGTCAGCCCCCAACCTGTCCTGGTGCGGGGGGTTATTCCTCCCCAGGTGCAGCCCTGGTTGAATTTCATAAGATTTCTCTCTGGCCAACTCTCATTAGCATTTTGCAGGCATATTCACAGCTCAGCTAGCCCGCAGTAGTACCCAGATAAAGGCTCAGGGAGCTGCACGAGTCAAAGCAGGGATGCTGCTGATTCAAGTACTCTACAGCTACTGCTGTCAGGACACCCCAGGAGAGGGGTTTGGTGCCTGTTGGGGACAAACAAACTCCCACTCAATGCAAGCTGGGTGCTTCGCCCCCCATTTTGTGCTGTTCAAAAAGCAAGAGGCTGGTCCAACATGGAGCATCCCAGATTCCTGTCCCACACCACGTGCCTGAACCCCTAGAATAAGCTAATTCCTGCTGGAAGCACTAAGGCTCATTTCAGAGCTGAGACCTCTCCAGCCTCAGCCAGTCTAACCTGGGGACGGATGCTCTGGAGGCAAGCTGGAGGCGCAAAGTCAGGCTCTTAGACTGACACGCTGGGGTTTACAGACTGCTCCGGGACCTGAAACGTCATCCAAAGGCAGGACAGGGGCTCTTTACTCACATGGGTGACAAACTTCTGCCATGCAGGTGAAGAGGCAGACCATTACGGGGGTGTGGGGCAGCACCCAGTTCCCATTGCAGGCAAGCAGGGCAGAGTGCTGCTGGCACCTTCCCGACCAGTTTGGCAGCTCCTTCTCTCAGGTGCAGCTCTTTCCTTCCACACCAGCACTGGTGAGCTGCCCCTTTTGCCCAGTTGTGACGTTTCCAAGCTTTGCCTCCCCAGTGAGACCATCTTTCCAACCACAAAGCTGCTTTCTCAGGCACTGCTTTTCAAGATCCCCCCCTTTTCCAAGCCATCTTCCACACAGGGAGCCAGGGCGCTACATGCCTTCGCAACGCTGTGGGTTCACTTTTGGCATGTAGTACATACATACGTGTGCGCACGTATTTATTTTGCTGGCCTTGACAGAAAGCCTAGAAACGATTTCTCCCCCAGGTTGCATTTGGTAATTCAGCACAGCCCTCGCTGCTAATGATTCCAAGCACAAACTCATCCTCCAGCTGCTTTTCTAAATTTGTGCCAGGATCTAACTATGGAAGCCAAGCCTCAAAGACTTGCTATAAATCCCGCCAGCGCTTCATCCCCCTCCCAAGGACATTATCCGGCATTACCCAAGCTGTGACTCTTCAGCCCAGAAATTTCTCACTGGTAAATAGCCATCTCCACTGAAGAGGAACATTAAATAACGTTTCACTGGAGTTCTCTCGCTGCTGCTGAGGCTGCTTAGCAAAGCTCAGGGCCTTTTCCTGCCCAGCAGCTGCAGGTGGCCTCTCCATCAGAGGCAAGCGGGTGAGTGGTTAAAGCGATGCTCTGGGCCATCGGTACATTTGCCATCGTCCTCCCGCCACCATCCTTCACCAAACCCCTCATTCTCAGCAAGCCCTGTGCTGAAGCTTGCTTTTTTTTTTTTCGTCTTGGATTGCAAAGCCTCATGGTTTTGCAGGAAAAAAAAAAAAATCAAAAAGGCAGCGTGGAAATGAACCCTAAAGGCTCAGAGGGGAAAAAAATGGGGACCTGACTCATGACCTTGTGTTCGCAGAGCTGGCAGCCCAGCGGAGGACCTACTTCATCACAGCGCTGCCTAATTCAGGTGCAATAACCTGAATAAAAACAAAATGTCATTTTCTTTATCTGCTTGACCCCCCACCACCACCAAATTCCTACATGCTTTCTTATTTCTCCTCACCACCCACCTTTCAAATGCCCCTGGCTCCATCCTCCTTACTAAAAACCTCTTTTGGAAGGAGAGCTCTAGCCCAGAAATGAATCAGGATTTTTTTTTTTTTTTTTTAACAGGATCTTTAGGGATGTGGGATGCATTCACCCCCACAAGCCGGAGAGCTGGCCTTTTCCCAGGGCTCCGCAGGACTCGGGCAGGTGGCATTACCACAGCTTCCCTGCAGAGGAATGCTGGCCGAGATATCAAAACCATGAGAATTTACCCCACGGGCTGACCAAGAATGAGCTGCTTCTCGATTGTCAGGAGCTTGCTGAACCTCCTGTGACGGGAATCGCTGTGGCAGGATAGGGAAGTTTACGGTTCAGCTGTGTTGTGGCTGTCAGTGCTGGAGAGAAGCAGCGATAAGAGAGCACCATGTCTGCTTCTTCCTCACCAAGCAGCACCTGCAGCCTCACGGGCTCTCTAGGAAGCAAGAGGGACTGTGAATACCGATGTGGGCACCGCAGATGCTGCGCAGAGGATGCCACCCCTCCCCGTGTCTCTGGCCATCAGGCAGATGCAATTAAAAAAAGCAGCAGCTGGAGCCAGGGCGCTTGGATAATTTCATTAGGCCAAATGCACTCCCTTCTCTGCTCGCTCCGGAATCTGCCCTTGCGTCTGGAGGCGACTTTTAAGTAGGGCTGAGGCAGTTGGACTGAACCAGAAGGTTTCACATTAAGGATTCCTCTCTGGCTCCGCTCCTGGCTCCTTTCCCACTCCTCACACCAGGCTGCAAAGCCAGCCTTCGGTTCTCCAGGACCTCAAAGACCTTTCTAACCCACTTGGCCTCAGCCCAGCTCTGAATTGCCGGAGGGGGAGTCTCTGCTCTCGCCTGGAGACTCGGCTTCCCGTGGAGATCCTACTCCTCCTCCTACTATTAGTTAGAGCACGGCGCTCCTCCGCAAAGCCGTGCACAGAGGTGTTGGGATCACAGCCCATCGGGCAGATGGGAGAGGGACCTAGGAGCAAAGCAGAGGTTGCTGTGAAGACCAATAATTATCCTACGGAGAAGTTCCCACTTTTCCCTTGCAGATAGCAGCTCCTTTTTGTTCAAGCCCATGAAACACCACAGAGCATCACATCCTCCCTCCCTCAAATACAGGTTGTTTGGTGCTTACAGCAGCAACCGAGATGTCACTGCTGTGCCTTGAGTCTCCAAGATGGTCTTGGTTTTGCAGGGAGCAGGGCAGCCTGCCTCCCCATGGATCTCTCCTCCGGGACCTCTCTGGCAGAGCCCTGCTGTGCCACAGCGAGAGATGCGCAGCAGTTTTTGGTTTTATGGTGCGCCAACACCCTTATCCTTGCCCCAGAAGGGCAAACCAGCACAGTAATGCATCCAGTTGTCCTCTAGGAACAGCCCTGACCGCCCGGAACCCATTTCTGATGGAAGAAGAGCAGCAAAACCCAGGGTGATCCTTCCTTGTGCACCTTTGGGTCAAACTACAATGCAGGGAAGGAGCAGCAAGAGATAAAAAACTGTAAGCAGGAAGGGTGAAGCAACAGGGCTGTTAGGCAGATGCGCTGCATCTCCAGGCGTGCTGGGTTCCTCTGCAGGCTCATGCCTCATGCCAGGGACCGGAGGCAACATGAGGGAAAGTGAGTATGGACAGCAATTCTCCTATGAAGACAGGCAGAGAGAGTTGGGGGGGTTCAGCCTGGAGAAGAGAAGGCTCCGGGGAGACCTTCCAGCCCCTGCCAGTCCCTCAAGGGGCTCCAGGAAAGCTGGGGAGGGACTCTGGGTCAGGGAGGGGAGCCATGGGATGAGCGGGAAGGGTTTTACACTGAAAGGGGGGAGATTGAGATGAGATCTGAGGCAGAAATTCTTGGCTGTGAGGGGGGTGAGCCCCTGGCCCAGGTTGCCCAGAGAAGCTGTGGCTGCCCCATCCCTGGAGGGGTTCAAGGCCAGGTTGGACGGGGCTTGGAGCAACCTGGGCTGGTGGGAGGTGTCCCTGCCCAGGGCAGGGGGTGGCACTGGGTGGGCTTTAAGGTCTCTTCCAACTCTATAACCATCCTATGACAGGCCATGCTGGAAATGCAGTTGCTCAGCTGCGTTGGCCATGCCCAGAGCAGAGATGACGGGTGCGCAAGTGTTGAGAGATGGGGTGTTGGGACCACCCTGAGTCCCAGCCATGCACCTCAGATACTGTAATTTAAGGTATTTTGACCTGGAAGTCACTAGGTCAGTACCCACATCATCAGCCAAAACAGCAGCCATCAAATTAACACATGCCACAGCTCCGGATCCAAATCTCCAAAGCCTCTTCCCCTAAAATTACTATTTAATCTCAACCCTGCAGGAGGCAGTCTGGCGGGTCGGAGCCCAGATTTGCTGCGGACATAAGAAGTGCCAATCCTTCCTCCCTCCCAAAAAACCTGAGTCAGGCTGAGGAGGCAGCACATGGATCAGGATGAAGGCGAAGGAACTGGAAAAGATCAGGCTGGAAAGAAATAGCCAGCAGGCAAGCGCAGAAACCAGAGCCCGCCCAGAACGTGAGCAAACACAGAGCCTGTCAAAACAGGAACGCGGCCGTGTCCCCTGCGTGGGAGGCCATCGTGTTCCTAGGTAAGGAGGCTGTGCGGCAGTGACAGGCAAGAGGGATGATCCAGAGAGTCAAACGCAGGCGAAAAGGGAAACGAGAGAGGGTCTGACAGTCAGGATCTGCTTCAGACACTTAATGAAGGAGAAAAGGACGAATGGTTGCTAAGGGAAATGGGACAGATGGCTGGCACAGAGAACTTGCTGACTCTTGGAGACTTAAAACTCTTTTTT
>VYZM01009193.1:254707-266247 GCA_013398915.1 Dromas ardeola
AGGAGAGCAGGCGAATACGCAGCAGCAAAACGAGAAGATGACCACTTCCCCCCTTTCCCCCCGCCTCCAAATGTCAGGCTAGATCATCTCAGAATGGAAAAGGTCACACAAGCAGCAGGAGACAAGATGCACTTGCACTTCTTATCATCAAGAGCTCTCCCCCCTACAACCGCCAGCCCTTCATCCAGCTCCTCTTCACCAGAAGCCACAGACACCAGCATCATCCCCACGCTCCTGGGCTGGGAATGCCACGGGCAAGTCACAGCACTGCCACGCAACAGCAGGCCTGGGGACAGGACCGGGCAAAGTCACAGCTCCAAGAGAGAGGAAAGCCAAGGGGATGCTGGCTCTGGAGATCAAGCTGTCTGTAAAATACCACAGCTCCTGGACATGCTGTCTCTGAGATACATTTACACCTCTCCCTGACATTTAAAACCATCTGAGCCTTTTGGCTTCTGCTGCTGTCATCCCTGTGCCAGGTCTTTTCTGGCTCTAAAAGTCTCCAACTTGATTTCCCTGCAAAGACAGCCCTTCCCAACAGGTCTCAAACCGCAGTGGCGGGGCAAGGGCAGGAGTTTCGGCTCCCATGGCATTTTGCTGGGGGTGGGAGAGGTGCCAAGAGCCTGTCAAACCCTGACGGCCGTAAACAAGTCTCTGAAGGAAAGAGCTGAAAAGAAAAAAAAAAAAAGAAAAAAAACCTTGGCAGCAAAGGCGGCACAGCTCAAACTGAGACACGCACCACTGTGTGGTGCCGAACACAGCAGCTCTGTGCTGGGATTTGTGGGGTGCGAGGTCTAACAGGCAGAGCCGTGGGTTTGGGGAACCTCTGCTCTCCTGGGGCTGGACCAGGCTGCCTCCCATCACCGCCTCCCACACCCCCAGGGTGTAAACCAGAGGGATTTGTGAAGCAAGGGAGGGCTCTGGGGGCAGCAATCGTGACTCTGCCACCCAAACTGCCGTCACAGGCGCCTCTCGGACTTCAAATCACCCCAGAAAGTCCAGGAGGAGCTGAAGATCTCAACAGTTCAGCAAGTTGCCCACGCGGGACCCTCACCAGGCAGTTGTTCCCAGCAAACACTCGTCCGTGCACGAGCACACACGCAGCCCTGGGGGGAGTCCCGAGCAGCAGGGATAAGATCAGCCACTTCCCAGCATTGCTTCGCTCCTGCTGCCAAGCGGAGGAGGAAGAATTTGCTCTGGAGGAGGAAGAATTTGCTCTGGCCGCCTCAGCAGCATGCAGCTCCATCCACAAAGCACCTCCGCATCCCGGCCGTGCAGACCTGCGGGTGCATCAGGAGGCATGCCTGGAGCCAGCATTACGGAAAACATCCTCGGATATTTCAAGGCAGCTGATGCCCAGCAGAAGGAGGATGCACCGCTGGCAGGGCAGGACACAGGACATGCCACCATCCTTCTCTGGCTTTGCTTTGGGCCACCATGGATTAGCAGGGCGGGGAGGGGAGAAGATGAGGATAGGTGCAAGTGCTCGCCCAGACCGTTCAGCTGGCTTGTGTAGGCAGCTACATCTTGGAGCTACGTTCAAAGAAGCTGCACATATCAGTAGCTACCATATTGCGTGCCAAACTGCCACGGCTGCTGTTGAGATAAACCCACACAAACAAACAGATGCTTAGACAAGCCAAGAAGATATATTATATCAGCCCCGCTCGCATGCCACGGGCTGTCCCCAGGCTGGCCGCTCTCCAGCTTGTCCTCTCCTAGTGGTCCTGTCGGGGAGGAGAAGCCATCAGCACATCTTGTCCCCGTACATCAGGGCGACGGGGGGGTTGCCAGGAGCACAAACAGCCCCAACTTTTGTGCCTGTGTGACAGCAGCTCAAGTTCAAGTCCAGGCAGGCAGCAGCGAGCAGGAATGCCCAGGGGCTGGGTGGCAGAGCTTGGAGAGGAGCATCTGCAAACAGACACAGGGACCAAAGCAGCCTGCTCGCTTGTGGGACAGACTGTCACTGAAGGCCACCGCTGTGTTTGGCCTCCACATCGGCAAACCCACCCTAGGACACCAACGCAGCACCTCTCACTGGCAGAAAACTGCTTTAAAAGTCAGCATTTCGGAAGACCCTGGGAGAGCCCAGGTGTAGGTGGCTGGGAATTCAGGCACATCTGGAGCTCACTCAAGCACAGAAAGACTCAAAAGTGGTTTTTTCCAAATCCTGTCTCCTGACCTCACAACCACCAAGACAGAAGGACATGAGCAAAAATAAATGCATTTAAAATAAAGGATGCCGCCCCAAGCCTTTTGCTTTCCTCTGCCCGTGCATCCACAAAGAGTTTAGTGTCCTCTGTCCCTTCTGCCTCAGGCTCAGCCCCACCAGCTGCCTGGGTACTGGTGGGGGCACACCTTCCCCCTCCCCTCCTGCACTGCGGCGGGCAGCCAGCCCCCCTCTTTCGGGGCAGAGGGACAAGCGGTTGTGCTCTGTCCACCTCTGGCGGGCACGGGGCCAGGGACACGCAGGCGTCACAGCTGCCTGGCTACTGGCACAGCAACCCCAACTGTGACAGGCCTGTCCTGCAAATGAGCTTGGCAAGACATTAAGAGGCTGATTTTCAAAATTAGGCTGATGTAATTACTCATCCTAAAAGCACCGGCCTCAGCTGCTTGCGGTGATACCAATTACACCCCAGCACCACACAGTTGCTCCTGCTGTTGCTGACCCGTCACCCGAGTACACTGGTACTACAGCCATCCAACAAGGCACAGGCACCGCTGGCCTCACGCAGCACAGCCCGGTGCTGGCTCTTCCCAGGGTCCTTTCAGCAGAGTTTTAACGCCACCAGCTTGGGGTCCGGCACAGGCACAAGGTGACACTGCATAGAGCTGCTCTCGCTGCTGCTGGGACAGCCCCACCGTGATGCTGAGGCGTTGACACATTCCAGACGCGAGACCCCCAGGGTCTGCATCCCAGAGCAGTCCTGCAACTGGGGGAACTGGGCTGGGGCAGGCAGCTCCTGGGCATCACACCACCGACGCAGCCCCGCAAAGCGGAGCTTTAAGTCTCTCTCCTTGAAACGTTTTTTTGCCTGGTCACCAGCCCGGTTATCAGCGACACTGACTCATCCTCAGGAGTGCTCTCGCTGCCGGTTGCACTCCAGATCCTATCAGCCAACAATCCCCACTCACCTCCTCGCTTTCTCCGTGCCCATGGAGGAGCATCGCTGGCTCTGCCAGGCAGCTGCTTCTCCTAGCCGGAGGCTAGCTGGGCCACCAGCGGTGTGTCGTCAATGCCACAAGCACCCAGAGTCCTCCCAGAGTCAGGGAAGCAGCTTTCTGATGGGAGGGGCACAATTTCATTACGATGACATTACGGCAGGGCTCAGGACCACAATTTGGGGTTCAGCCACAAAAAAAACCAGCGTCAAATAAAAGCAAGAAAAGGTTTTATAGCAACACAGATGAGTTTAACACCCAAAAGCCGGGTCATGAGCAGCTCAACCAGAAAGGGCCAGGGCTGTGCTGATGCCTAGGGCTGGTGGCCCCAGGCAGAGTCACAGCCAGGCAGTGATAAAGGCGGAAAAAGTTATTTGGGATGAAGTTGGAGGAAAAACCCTGGTCCATCCACAGGGCCATGTGCTCTAGCCAAGCTTCAGGAGGTAACTCACCTTCCTCCGATGCTCCAGAGCCCCATGTTGCAGCCAGCCCTGCAGCCACAGCAACAAACTCCAGACCAGGCTGCTCTCTTCCTAAAGAGGTCCTGCCTGCCTTGATTGCTCTTTGATCAGGGCTTATGTTATCACTCATCTGCTCCAGGTGGGAGGGCTTGATGCCCAGCACCTGGGGCTCAGCCCTGCCTCTAGAGCACCGAGGGAAGCCTCAAGCCGAGGGCGATTTGAGGATGCTGGAGCCCGTGCTCAGCCTGGGCACACACCAGCCTCCCCGCTGTCCCCTGTCTGTCCGTTCATCCCTGACAACGCCGTGCCTTCCCTCCCCTCAACCGGCCACCCCGACGTTACCTCCCCACCTTTCAGCTTGCTCCCATCTCCTTGGGATAACCGGCCCAGCTGTCTTTCCCTCCCACTCAGGGGTTTCCAAATCCCCTTCTCCTCAGGGCAGAAGCCGATTTGCGCGCCCCGGCCCCGCGTAGGTGCAATGCAGAGACGGAGGCAGCTAACGAGGGAGCTCATTTAGCCGTTCACATCCATGACCTAGATATGCTGGCGTGCTCTGCTCCCCTGCCTCGGCGCCTCTGTAGTCCGGGGAGGGGGGCAAGAGTGGGATTTCTTTGCGGGGGGAAAAGGGCCAGCCCCTCTCCCTCCCAAGGCTGGACCTGCAGAGTCCCCCATCCCTGTCCCCTCTTCTTGGGGAGGGCTGTTCGTGCTCCCTGCAGTGCTCTCTGCTTGGTAGCCCTCCCTGAACCCACGGCAGAGGGGCTGCAGCGTGGGGCTGCCACCCCACAGCAGCCCCAGGGGAAGGGCTAGCCAGGCTCTGCTCCTGCCCAAATCCCTTCTTCCCTCTGGGAAATGATCCCAGGGGAAAGAGGGGCCGGGGCTGCTGGCAGCCACCCTGTCCCACTGCCCAACCCTGCTCTGGGATGGGGACAAGGCCATCGGGGACCAGCCTGACCTCCCTGCGAGGAACACAGGCTTGGGGCAGCAAGGAGCAAAGGGAAAGGGGGGTGGCAGCGGTGGAATATTCCAGCACGGCCAGCCTCACCTCCTCGTCTTTGGCTGCTGCTTTTTAAAGCCCGTTTCCCTCGGGACGAGGCAGCTAATTTCGCCAGAGGTCAGTCTCCCTGGGTCAGCGCTGAGGAAGGATGCAAATGGGACAGCTTGCTATAAAAAGCGCCACGCAGCTGCCTTTTTTTGCAGCCAGGTATTGATTTTTCCTTGTGTATCTATAACTGGAGGGTACAGCGTGGAGGGGGGCGGGGGGGGCGGCTCTGCCCATGCGGGATCTGGCCACCCCTTTCCCATGCGAGCCACGGAGCAGAGCCGGGTGCGATCCCATCAGCAGCACATCCCGCGTGCATCGGCTGGAAAGGGTGATGGGAGGAGGTGGAACCCCACCATGGGGTCCCAGCACCCAAAACCACCCCTGCCCCACTCTGCTCCTCTCCCCTTGCTGCCAGCCATGCCTGTGACACTGCCAGGCCCAGCTCCACCCATGGGGGACCGGCAGGGAGGAATTCCTGCAGCTGGTGCTGGGAATATGCACTTCAGGGGCATTTCCCACGGAGCAGCAACAACCTGCTGGGATGGGGACGAAATACATTCCTCACAACCCCTCTGGGCATCCCCATGGCGCAGGGAAAGGGGCGCAGCCCTCCACAAACACAACCGCACGCTGCCCTGAGGGTCCCGGTTGTTCCCGTTCCGCCTCTCCCCCTCTTATTTTAAATACCTTTGCCAGCAAGGGGGGGAAAAAAAGAAAAAAAAAAAGAAATTGCTGCTCACAGCAGAAGTGATTTTCCACTTGCAGCGCTCCTGCCGCGCTCCCTGCACTCTTACCCAGCCAGGGACAGTGGCCTGAAATCATATTTCATGCATTAACTTAATGCCTTCCTGGAAGCCGGCAGAAACCCTACCCCGCTGCCGCACCGGGCTCTGTCGCGGTGGCTGGTGGCTCTGCGCAGACAGTGGCCCACGCCGGCCGCGTCCCGGTGGGAAGGGAGCCGGGGATGTGGCCGTGGTCCCATCCCGGGTGGCCGCAGGGCCAGCTCCGTCCCTGTGCCGGGGTCCCCGTCACCCCGCGTTTCCCGGGGCGGTGACCCCGCGGGGTGGGAGAGAAGCACAGGACCGTGGCCCCACGTCCCGCCGCCTCGCAGCTCGTCCCGGCCCGTGCCCCGGGGCTCTGCCGGCGGCCGCTGCCGGTGCCCGGTAGTTCTCCACGGGAGCCACGAGGAGGAGCTTTCAGACCGCACCGCCGCCCGGGGCTCCCGGAGCATCCCGGGGCTCCCGGAGCATCTCACAGCTCCCTCCCTTCCCAGGGCTCCTGGAGCATCCCCTCCCTCTGTTCACAGTGCTTCCGATGCTCCCAGTGCATCCCGGTGCTCCGTGTGCATCCCGGAGCTCCCTCCATTCCCGGGGCTCCTGGTGCTCCTGGAGCATCCCTGTGCTCCCAGGGATCCCAATGCTCCTGGCACATCCTGGTGCTTCTGGAGCATCCCAGAGCTCCCTCCCTTCACAGGCCTCCCAGTGCTCCCAGAGCACCCCTGTGCTCCCAATGATCCCGATGCTCCCGGTGCATCCCAGTGCTCCTGGAGCATCCCTGTGCTCCCAGGGATCCTGATGCTCCTGGCACATCCTGGTGCTTCTGGAGCATCCCAGAGCTCCCTCCCTTCACAGGCCTCCCAGTGCTCCCAGAGCACCCCTGTGCTCCCAATGATCCCGATGCTCCCGGTGCATCCCAGTGCTCCTGGAGCATCCCAGGGCTCCCGGTGCTCCCAGAGCATCCCAGTGCTCCTTGTGCATCCCAGAGCTCCCTCCCTTCCCAGGGCTCCCAGTGCTCCCAGAGCATCCCGGTGCTCCTGGAGCATCCCAGAGCTCCCTCTGTTCNTGCTCCCAGGGATCCTGATGCTCCTGGCACATCCTGGTGGTTCTGGAGCATCCCAGAGCTCCCTCCCTTCACAGGCCTCCCAGTGCTCCCAGAGCACCCCTGTGCTCCCAGTGATCCCGATGCTCCCAGTGCATCCCAGTGCTCCTGGAGCATCCCAGGGCTCCCTCTGTTCCCAGGGTTCCCAGTGCTCCCGGAGCATCCCTGTGCTCCCAGAGCATCCCGATGCTCCTTGTGCATCCCAAAGCTCCCTCTGTTCCCAGGGCTCCCGATGCTCCCAGTGCATCCCGGTGCTCCTTGTGCATCCCAGAGCTCCCTCCCTTCCCAGGGCTCCTAGAGCATCCCACAGCTCCCAGTGATCCCGGTGCTACCGGCACATCCCAGGGCTCCTGTTGCATCCCAGAGCTCCCTCCATTCCCAGGGCTCCTGGAGCATCCCAGAGCTCCCTCCCTTCCCAGTGCTTCCGATGCTCCCAGTGCATCCCAGTGCTCCTGTTGCATCCCACAGCTCCCTCCCTTCCCAGGGCTCCCAGGGCTCCTGGAGCATCCCTGTGCTCCCAGGGATCCCGACGTTCCCAGTGCATCCCGGTACGCCTGTTGTTCCCAGTACATCCTAGGGTTCCTCATGCTCCCATCCCATCCTGGTGCTCCTGGTGCTCCCAGTTCACCTCAGCCCTTCACACCCATCCCCAGGGCTGTGCGCTGGGAATGCTGGAAGGGGTCAAGGCTGCAGCGCCCCGGGGGTGGCAGGACCTCTGTCCCCAGCCCTGCTGTCACATCTCCTCCCGTGCCATCCTGCGGGAAGCCACCCAGGAAGGGCTGGATTCAGGCTGGGGCTTTACCGGAGCCCCCCCAGGCGCTGCTCAGGCTCCTGCCTTGCGGAAGGTCCCCCGTGGGGTCGCCTGTGGCTGTGTGGCTCGATAGTGGCAAGTTGGGGGACATCACTGCTGAGAGCGTGAGCAAAAGGGACGTGGGGCCAGCCCTGAGATGGGCACCTGCATCCGCACTCACGTCCAGTCCCACCACCACGGTCCTCCCTGTGCACACGGGAACTGCAGGTCGATGTTGCGCTGCTGGGAAAGGGCTGTGTGGACATTTCCTCTGCTCTTGGAGTGAGTTATTCGCAGCAGCCCTCCACCATAGAATCACAGAACGGTTTGGGTTGGAAGGGACCTTAAAGCCCACCCAGTGCCACCCCCTGCCCTGGGCAGGGACACCTCCCACCAGCCCAGGTTGCTCCAAGCCCCGTCCAACCTGGCCTTGAACCCCTCCAGGGATGGGGCAGCCACAGCTTCTCTGGGCAACCTGGGCCAGGGGCTCACCCCCCTCACAGCCAAGAATTTCTTCCCCAGATCTCATCTCAGTCTCCCCTCTTTCAGTGTCAAACCCTTCCCCCTCGTCCCATGGCTCCCCTCCCTGACCCAGAGTCCCTCCCCAGCTTTCCTGGAGCCCCTTGAGGGACTGGAAGGGGCTGGAAGGTCTCCCCGGAGCCTTCTCTTCTCCAGGCTGAACCCCCCCAGCTCTCTCAGCCTGTCCTCCCAGCAGAGGGGCTCCAGCCCTCCCAGCATCTCCGGGGCCTCCTCTGGCCCCGCTCCAACAGCTCCGTCTCCTTCCTGTGCTGAGGGCTCCAGAGCTGCACACAGGACTCCAGGTGGGGTCTCTCCTGAGCGGAGCAGAGGTGCAGAATCCCCCCCTGGCCCTGCTGCCCACGCTTCTTTTGATGCAGCCCAGGCTGCGGGGGGTTTCTGGGCTGCCAGCGCAAGTTGCCGGCTCATGTGGAGCTTCTCATCCACCAACACCCCCAAGTCCTTCTCCTCGGGGCTGCTCTCCAGCCATCCTCCACCCAGCCCGGATTTTTGCCTGGGATTGCCCCCACGCAGGTCATCCTCACTGCGGCTCTGCACAGCTGCCCAAACCCTGCACTCTGCCCGACGAGGAGGACGGGACACCCCATCACAGGGCTGAGCGGCCACAGCCCCCCGTAACCCCCCACCCTGATGCCCCATGGCTGGGGGTGTCCTCCCCACGGCACCCCTCTGGGGGCCGGTGGCAGGGAACACGATGGCAGCCCCTGCGCCGGCGGCCGGGGGTGTCTGATTCCTCCCTGACACCGCCGATAAAACCTTTCTAAATGCGGCACCCGGCGTTTGGGGGGTGGGAGGGAGGATTTGCGTCAGCGGGTGACACTCAGGCGTGGAGGGGGACTCCGTCGGGGGAAGCGGGAGCGGTTGAGTCACGCAGGGAGAAGTTCCCCGAGGCGGGACGGGGCCCACGACGGTCCCTGAGGCCATGCCAGCCTGCTGCATGCAGAGAGGATGAGGATGGTAGGAAGAGGGAGAGGAGCCTTTTGCGGTGCTCCCCACACAGAGGCGTTTGCCAGCTCCTGGCTGTGGCATGGGAGGTGCCAGGCTGGGACCATGTGCTGCCAGGAGGGCTGAGCTCGGCCCCAGTGCTCCCCCCTGCCCCATCCAGCGGGAACAACCTGCCCTGGGCTGTGTTTCTGCTGGCCGGGAGGGAGCAGGGGCTCACCCACACTTGGAACCCCAAAACATCGGTAGCCGATGGAGACATCCCATGTGGATGCTCCTCAGAGGGGCACTTTAGCCATCCCATCCCCTCCCATCCCTATCCCATCCCATCCTCTCCCGTCTCTTCCCATCTCATTCAGTCCCATCCCTTCGCTTCCCATCCCATCCTACCCCATCCTCTCCCATCCCATCCCCATCCCATTCTATCCCATCCCATTCCCTTCCATCCCTTCCCATCACAACCCATCTAATCCCATCCCATTCCATTCCCTTCCATCCCTTCCCATCACAACCCATCTAATCCCATCCCATCCTATCCCATCTCTTCTCATCCCGTTCCATCCCCCCTCATCCCCATCCCATCCTATCCCATCCCATTCCTTGCCATCCCTTCGCTGCCCTTCCCATCCGATCCTACCCCATCCTCTCCCATCCCATTCCTCCCCATCCCTTCCTATCCCATCCCATCCCCTTCCCTTCCTTCCCGTCCCATCACAACCCATCTCATCGCAATGCATACCATCCCACCCAATCCCCATCCCATTCCTTCCCATCCCAATCCTACCCCATATCCCATCCCATCCCATACCTTACCCACTCCCATCCCGCCGTGCGCCAGGAGGGATTTCTTCCAAGTGAGCGGAGAACCCAGCTCCAAGGCCAGCCCTGCCCAAGGAGGGGGAACCCCCCTCCTCTGTTGAGAACGAGCTGCCACTAACGAGGGCAGGACACCACAGAGCCCAATTAAGTGCTGGTGCTGCCCCCGCTCATGCAGATCCGAGCCTGAAATGCCTTCCATGCATGGAGTCGGGAGCCCAGAGATCAGGAAAAGGCAAATCCTTGCGCTGCTCTAATCCATCCCACACCCTCCTCCAGCTTCGTGGTACAACCCCTAACTGACACTGTCACCGACCCTTCTGCTGCCACCCCCCACAGGGACAACCCCGGAGCCTGGGGGATGCCAGGACCCCCCCCAGCTCCTTCCCAGCTCCCGGAAGGGACCGGGGGAGAGCGGCAGGCGCTGCTCAAGCGCTGCAAATCCACATAAAAGGCCCGTTCCCAAAATACGCTCGAGGCTCCCGCATCCAGGCGAAGGCAGCAGGTGCCGGGCAGGAGGATGCTGCCTTTTAAAGCCTCTCCGGGAATTCAGGCAGCCGGCTGTGCCATGGAACGGGTCCCGCACCATCCGCACCGGGCTAACGGGCTCGGTCACGGAGGTGCCGCGAGCGGGTTCGTCCGCCCGGTGCTCCCCGCCGCGTCGGGAATTGTTTTCCTGCGCTGCTCTGGAGCACCGGGAGCGGCCCATCTGGTGCTCTCGGTGCCGGCTGAGCTGACAGAGAGCGCGGCACGCGCCGGAGGGACCCGGTGTTGGACATCTGCTGCCAGCCTCGGGGACGGCGGTGGCAGGAAAGGCGGGGGCAGGGGGACACCAGTATCAGGCAGCAGCGCGTGATGCTGGAACCCGCAGGCTGCCGAAAGCACGCGGGGCGCTAACGGCCCCAACATCTGCCGGCACGCAGCTCAGCTGCTGACACGGCGCAGGAGATGCTGCGAGCCATCCCTACCCGACGGGTCGCATTCCCGGGGTGGCCGGTGCGTTCGGACGAGGGCTGAGAAGCGGGGAACGGGTGCAGAGAAGAGCCAGCCTGTCCCGGGGAGCCTTCTTCAGCGTCCCCCACCCCGGTTCCAGGACACAAATCCACCCACCAGGCAAAATCAGGTGGCAGAAGCTCTAGGGGTGGTGGCGGGGAGGAATTGGATGGGATAGGGGCGGCTGGCTTAGCTCCGCTGCTGTCCCCAGAGCAGCGGGGACAGGGTGAAGCCTCTGTCCCCCCTGCTAGGTTGGAGCCTAGATGGAGAAGATGGAATCGAGATGGAAGCCAAGGATGGAGAGCGCTGGTCCAGGGGGTGGCAGGGAGCAGGAGAGCTTGGAGGGCTGTGGGACAGTGGCACAACCCCTCCTGGGGTCTGTCACAGGCGGGACAGAGTGCGTCCATCCCGGGCCAGGTCTGCGGGAGTGACGGATGGCTGCTTGGGGACACACATGGGACAAGTGAGGCTGCCAGGCGGTACGAGGGCTCCCACAGGTCCCCTTAGAGCGCGAGGAGCCCCTGCATGACCTGGTCCCTGCCCGTCCCCACAGCCCCACCGCCCAGCCAGGGACAAGAGGTTATTACCACGTCCTGCTTGCCCGGGATGGCTGTGAGCGTGGTCATTACCATTTAATAACTGCTAATCCCCTCATTACCAGTTATCTCTGCTCACTGGCTGCACAGCTGCCATGCAAAGCCACGTCCCCGTCCTCCTCCTCCTCCTCCTCTCTCTGCCCCAGGGGCCGCTGGCAGAGATCAGTCCCAAGCCCAGCGCGGCCATGGTTGCCTCTGCCAGTGCCGTCACCCATCCCGCAGAGGGACGAGACCATCAGCTCCTCTCCTCGAGCACAGCCACCCCTCTGTCCCCTCCAAGCCCCAGCTGTCCTTGGGCTCCCCCCGTCCATCTCCTGCCA
>VYZM01009194.1:2210-13909 GCA_013398915.1 Dromas ardeola
CTTTTTTTCCCTCTTTAAAAATGGGGTTATATTTACCCCTTCCAGTCAGTGGGAACTTCACTGGGCTGCCATGGCTTCTCAAATATGATGGATAGTGGCTTAGCAACTTCATCCACCAGTTGCCTCAGGACCCACCAATGCATCTCATCAGGTCCTAGGGATTTGTGCGTCTTAGATGGTCTCAAACCTTATCTCCTACAGTTGAAGTTGTCTATGAGGACCAGGGCGTGTGAATGTGAGACTGCTCCTATCTGTCTATAGAGGGCCCCATCTGCTCGATCGTCCTGGTCAGGTGGCCTGTAGCAGACCCTCACTATAACGTCACCTGTCCCTGCCCTCCCTTTAATCCTGACCCATAAACTCTCAGTTAGCTCCTCATCCAACCCCAGGCAAGACTCCACGCACTCCAGCTGGTCCGTGACATAGAGGGTGACACCCCTCCTTGTCTTCCCTGTCTGTCCTTCCTGAAAAGCCTATATCCTTCCATTCCAACACTCTAGTCATAAGACCCATCCCACTACATCTCTGTAACACCAGTAAGATAGCCCTGCAGGGGTGCAAACATCTCTGACTCCTCTTGTTTTTTCCCCATGCTGCCTGTATTTGCATAGAGGCATTGAAGCCGGGCCCCTGTTGAAGCTGACTTACTGGCTGGAGTGGCTGGAATTCCATTGTGCTGCACTCCAGGTGCTCTCCTGATGACCTGTGATCATTCTCCCGGTTCTGGGCATCTATTGCTGTCACTGACATTGAACTGGTAGAAGAGGGATAGATTGAGGTTCCCATCCTCCAGCAACTTTAGTTTAAAGCCCTCTTTACAAGCTTCAGAAGCCTATGACTGAAGATGCTCTTCCCTTACTCTGACAAATGGGCCCATCAGTCCCCAGCATACCTGGTTTCTCAAAGTGAGTCTCATCATCTAAGTAGTTGAACCCCTGGCTGTGACACCAGTCCTGTAATAATTTGTTGACTTGCCAGATTTGGTTGGCCTTCCCTTTGACCAGGAGGACTGATGAAAAAACTGCCTACATTCCAGAGTCCTTCACTGCCACTTCCAGGGTTCTGTAATCCTTCTTGAGACTCCTCAGACTGCTCCTGCCAGTGTCACTGGTGCTCATGTGAAACAATAACAGTGGATAATAGTCAGTGGACTGTACGAAGCTTGGTAGTCTCTCGGAGACATGTCTGATACAAGCCCCTGGTAAGAAGCGCAGCTCTTGAGAGAGTGCAGAAAAAACAGAAAAATAGAAAAAGTAGTTTAAAAAAAATGTCTTAGAATGAAACATGAGTTTTCAGTGTTAGATCCTTCAAAAAAGCAATTCCTAGAGCTGGGTTTAAGGAAGCTTTGGATAAAGCTTTGTTGTTGCTGGAGAGATGTTTAATGATGGTTTAAAAATCTTTATTGCGTTTGAGAAGTAAAGTCATCATCTGTAGTACTTATTCAGGCACTTCAGATAATGTTTCAGATATTATGAATCTGGGTCATTAAACACCTAGACTATAATATCAGAGATTGTGAATATCTCCGACAAGGTGATGTCATGTGCTAGGATCCAGGCCTAAAGTAATCCAAGAAAGATGAATACCTATCAGAGCATGATGTTTGATGACCATGACAAAATCTACTGCATCATAAGCATGAAGAAGCAGCATGAGTTTCAGCTATAAAAACCTGTCCCTGACTTCCCCAGTGAACACTGTGTATGGCCCACCAGAAATCTCAGGTTTTTTTAATACATAGTCCGATCTTTTAAATTTAGTATAGGTGATGGCCCATGAAGCCTTTGAAAGGCAGCTGTTAACATTGTACGCTCAGTGGGCTATCACTTCAGTCTTGAATAGACAAACCCCTTAGGATTTAGCTATAGCTAACGTTATTCTTAAAAATCTAGTTAGGTGACTTAAGAAATTAAGTGCATGCCTTCATCAGTGAGGGGCTAAATAAGCATAATGCTTCGGCATCTAGATTGTCTCTGAGAGGCTTTGCCATCTGACATATGAATTTACCAGGTTTCTCCAAACTACCTCAATACTGAGAGAGCTAAACAAGAAACCTATCTGGCTAAAAGACCTGGGAAAAGCTTGGGATTTCTTTACGTTCAAAAAAGGAGTGACAGAGATGTGTGCTGGGAAGGAAGGATAGACATTCCTATTTAAAAACTGATTCAGAAATGACAATCTATTCTGAAATCGGTGAGAAGAGGCCAAGAAGCAAATAGATAGAGAGAGAACCACCAAAAGCTATATTTTGTTACATCTTAAAAAAAAAAGAAATCAAAGTAAGCAGTAAAAAAATACTAATCCAAGATAAATGACAAGAGAATGTGAAAGGACAAAGTTGGATCAATCATTCAGAGAGGCTGTGGCTACACAATACACTGTTGAATTGTGGCCCTAAAGTTAAACTAATACCTTTTTTATGTTTCAAAGGAGAATGCGTTGAAAATGAGCAATGACAAGATGTGTGCAGGAGGTGATGGAATGCGAATGAAATTTGGCATAGTCAGGGTTAAAATAAATCTCGAAATATCCTTAAATCAGAAGAAATGGACAACGTGCATCCTAGAATTTGGAATGAAATGGAAGATAGATTTGCAGGTCTGATTCAAAGAGGGTTTTAGTAAATACCTTCAAATGAATGTATACTAGAAGACCGAATGATAACAAACAGTGTTTGTGCTTGAAGAAAAGAAACAGGGGAGAAATTTCTGTACACTTGAAGAATAGCCTGACTTCAATTACTATATATAAGAAAGCAAAATATATTGAGAGAGAAATTCTGAAAATGGATTCACTAAAGCCAGCCTATTTTACATATTGAAGTAGCTATTTTAAAGAATATTAAAGAAAGAAGGTGTCTTTTCTGTTTTCTTTTTTTTCTTTTTTTGCATAAACCTCAATTAAATTGCAATATGAAACAGGTTGCACCGGGAATCCATTAAAGATTTAGCTACCTTCTGTGGTGAACATTAAGAAACTATTGCTCAAATTCTATTTAAATATTTAAAAGAAATTAAAAAGTATAGGGAAGATCGTTGCATATTATGAGCTAATTTTCTAATGAAAGCTTAGCAAGTGATAGATTGTTTAAGCCTCTCAAAAGTTTTATTTTTATCCTCAATAATTCAGAGATGAAACTGAATCAACTGTGGTCAAAAATACAAAATTTAGAATTCAAAAAAAACCTACAGAAAGAGAAGATGTGTAGAGTCATGATTAAATCTTCAACTGGGAAAGGGCCTGTGCCAGTATCCAGGTCATGTTATCTCATTATTCTTATTATTTCCACACCAGATTTAATGATATAAATCTCTAGAGGTTTTTGTTTGTGTACTCATAATTTGCACAAGAAGGGCCTTACCCCACGACCACAGGGAGATCAAGACCATGTCATATAGTTCTGGCAAAGTGATTTCCTCATTCTTTCATTAAGGTTTTAATTTTCAAAAATTAATAGAATTGCATGATGTTTAAGTGTTTTTAATATATTCTGCCCTCAGTTGGATACTCGCTATTTTTAAATGTCAAGTATAATTTCATTTCTTATCAATCAAAGATATAGCTAGGCTTTCATTTTAAAGACTTTCTCCCCACCAACCAATTCATAAAGTTAATATTTCTTCCAAAAGAGGTCTTTTTTTTTTTTTTTAAACACAACCACCAAAAAAAAAAAAAAGACCCATGTTCAGTTACACAGTCTTAAGATTACTGGCTTTTCGTTACCACTGCTGGAGCAAGTCCAAAGGAGGACCACCAAGATGATCAGAGGGCTGGAGCACTTCTCCTATGAGGAGAGTCTGAGAGAGTTGAGGTTGTTCAGCCTGGAGAAGAGAAGGTTCCAGGGAGACTACCTAGCAGCCTTACAGTACTTAAATGGGGTCTACAGGAAAGATGGGGAGAGGCTCTTTATGAGGGAGTGTAGTGATAAGAGGAGGGGTAATGTTTTTAAACTGAAAGAGGAGAGAATTTAGATTAGATATGAAGAAGAAATTCTTTCCTGTGGTGGCTTCAAACTGGAAGAGAGTATTTTTAGTCTAGATATCATTAATAATTTTTTTCACTATGAGGGTGGTGAGACACTGGCCCAGGTTGCCCAGAGAAGTTGTTGATGCCCCAACCCTGGAGGTGTTCAAGGCCAGGCTGGATGGGACTTGGAGAAATTTGGTCTGGTAGGAGGTATCCCTGCCCGTGGCAGGGGGGTTGGAACAAGATGATCTTTAAGGTCCCTTCCAACTCTAACCATTCTATGATTCTTTGATAATTCTATGATAATTATAGAATTAAGCTTCCTGAACACACTGGCTATGTGCATTGTACACTGAAACCCCAACCAGAAGCCTCTAAAAGTGTATGAATTCAAGTTGGCACAACCAGGGACTTGGTGCAACACTGGGATGAGTTATTCACTTGTGTTTTGCAAGGCATGTGGCTGAGTTGGCAATGAATGAGGTGTCTAAATCAGACAGAGAGCAGAGGGACGCAACTCCACTGTTTGCAAATGCGCTTTTTGAGTACTTTCATCTCTGGAGTTTTTTGCATGTTCCAGACATCCTGTGGAGGCAAGTTTAAGGGGAAATACATCTTTGGAAAGATGTGTACACACACAATCCTGAGAAGTACCAACATTTACTGACAGTCTTCTTTCCTGTGACCCAGAGGATACCATCTCGCTCATTCTCATTTTTTAACATACATGGACAACCTTTGTCAACTGAAGACATATTAATGCAAAAAAACCCACACCCTGTAACACTGCTTTCCCTGATCCTCAGAAAGGAGGCAGTAACAGCATTTCTACTGCCACGTTTCTGAATAACTGTTCTTCAGATGAACAGGCTGGAGATTTAGCTTTCTGGATAATGATATGAGTTAGCTATTCGAAACACTTCAGGAAGATTCCAACTGTTCTTCCATTTGAAAAAAAAGAATAATGGAAAAGAACAGAAAAAATGTGAAATAAAGAGATTTTCCCTCTCTTAGGAATATAATCAGCGTATAAGGAAAAGGAATTCCAATTACTGCATCAACGATAACAGTAGAAAGACTTGAATAATTAAATTATTATTGTGCATAGGGGTTTTGATGGGATTTGTAATTCACAAAACTTTTTCAATTATTTAGATTCCTAAAGTAAAAAAGCAAAAATTGAAAAGCAGATTGAAAATCCCATTAACTACTCCTGGTAGCCATTTAACTACACAGACACATGGCTGGATCCCTTTGCAACTGCAGATGTTTTAAGACAAAGGACATCTGTAGAGAATGACTGCCAGAAAAACACAGCTAGGTTTGGAAGAAAAATTGTCTGTTCATGTGGCATAGACCACATGATATGGAATTAGTGAAAAGCTTGGAGATCATTTTAAAAGCTATCTAACCCTATAACAAATTTTCCCTTAGCTGTTAATAGTTCATCTGGGACTATGTCCTGCCAATGTGTTTATTTGATCGTTTGCTGCCTATTAGAATGAGCAGGTATGGTTGGAACATTTCAACTTGAGATGGATCTTGTTTTCATTAGCTGAGGTTTCAACTAACTTTTTAAACAGTTCATTTTCTTTTACAATATTGATACTTACAAAATTGTACATCAAAAAGTGAAAATAATACCATTTATAGTACTTTGATGAATTGGATTTTCCATTAAAATCTTTTATCAAAAATCATTGCTTTTGAAATTTATTTGGAAACAAAATCACATTTTCTGACCAGCCATAGTTATGACTGAATCATGTTAATTTCAAGCACTGTAAATATTATGAACTTGACAGAAAGCTCACACAAGTAAATGAAAGGAATTCCACTGACTTTCATCACAACCTGTTTCTGGTAGTAAACAGCTTCGCAGTCAAGCTTAAATATGTTGCAACAATCAGTTAATTACACCATGTTTGTGTTTGCTGTTTCCGTGTCTGGCTGATCTATGAAACTTATTTTGATTAACTGTATTTTTCATCATCTCAAGTTTAGAGTGAAATCCATAATGTCTTTTCAAAGGGTTCTGATATATGTAGGTTTTTCTAATCAACACATTTTGCTCATCAACTGCTGCAGTAACTGTGAATATTACCTTTGAGTGTAGTGGACATCAGATGTGATCTCACACATTTTGGTATGCAGATAGCTCTATATAATGCAATAGGTACAATACCCATGTCTGTGTGGAACTGTAGCAAAAGAAAGAGAGGGGTTAAAAAATGAAATTGTATACCAGTTTATCAAAAAGAATTAAAAAAAAAATTAGAATAGGGCACTTAGAGATCACTGAAATCTATAATCCCACGGAAAAGTACTTGACGGTGCTTCATTAACCAATACGAAAAGATATGATGGTACCATTAAAATTCTAAGGAAAAGTCATTTGCCATATAGAAATCATCCTTGCAAGTATGGCTGTCCTGAGAATTTAAGAGGTCAGAGACTTGTAAACACAGATATAGATAAACAGCAAAGTTATAGCAGCCATTCACTACCTTATAGCAAATATACCTGAAACACAGTGACCTAAGGCAGCAGGAGGATTTTTCACTGGTTATGCTATACTGGAACAAAAAATAAAGGTCCTGATTCTTTCATCAGAAAATCTTGGGGACACTTCCACTGACTTCAGTGGGATGAATACTGATGGGGGGCAATTACAGAAAGAGGAAAATCAGATTCCAGGCTTGTCTACCTAACAGCTTTTATCGTCACTTAATTTTTAAAAAGTACAAAACCAAATGGTTCTTTTAAAAAAAGTAAGATGTGCTGCTGAAAGTATCTAAAGTCTCTTACCAAAGTTTCATCTGAAGCCTTCATATAAAAGAAAAACAACCATTTCTTCTTGCTTTACAAAAATGAGACCTTGGATGATTGAGTTTTATGATGACTTGAATTTGCTTCTTTCAGTTATAACACTAATTACAATTTGGACAGGTACATTGATTAGATAATGCCACCCAAGCACCAGTTCTTAACGATGCAAAACTGGAGCCTCGGAACTAAATTGTGTTTTCAAAAATCACTGTGCTTATAGGGCCAGTATATCCCTACCCTGTCAGTCCAGCCTTTTGCAGCTTTGGGCCAGCTGCTCCATTATTGTAATCTGGAAGAAAGAAGGGAGAGAAAAAACAAGGGAACTATTCCTGCTGTATTTAGAGGAAGAGACTATAGAGGAATTTCAGTGAAGCAAAGCAGTAGAGAAAAACATCAATGCAAAAAACCTGTTCAGAGAACGTCTGATATTTTGATTAAATGTTTAGGGATGTTGTACTCTAATTTCTACCACCTCACCTTCTCAGCAGACATAGGTAATTTATTTTTCCCCCATCCTTCTCTCACAACTTCAAAAATATGTATAATATTTTTTTATTCCATTCCATGTTAAACAATTTAATAAGGACTGAAATAACATACACAACTTAGAACATTACATGTGCATTGACAGGTGTAATAAAAACTCTGTGCTTGGGCTGGGGCTAGTAGATACTATTGCAGAGCTGCTTCATTATTAAACGTTGGGTAGATAGACTGTTCTCCAGTTCTTTCATTCAGCGTGGGTTTATTTCCTTCCGGATGCTTTTAACTCAGTGTATATTGTAAAAAACATAGTTAGCCATCGGGATGGATTTGTGCACACTAAGAAAGAGATACCCATTCTTTAGTTGGAAAACCACAGCTGCAAGAAAAGTCTGACTTCTGAGGGAAAAGAGGAGTGGAGATCTACCACAGAGCTTGGGATACCTTTAAAAAAATGATAGTGGTAGAGAAGTAGAACTCACACAGAATAAATATGTTCTTTTCTTGTCTTCTCCTGTTCAGAACTATTTCTTTTTTCTTCAAAGTGATAAGTTATAATAGCCCACATCATCTTGCTTTCAAATGCAAAATAAAGGAGCCTTGCTCTAAAGAAAAGTCATTGTAAAAGTGTGCGCTACTTCTCAGTATTACCTTTTTTCAGTAACTGATATTTGTACTTTGGTCACCTTCACTTCTTGTTCGTCTAGAGAAGATTGATTCACAAAAGAAAAAATAAGATTACAGAACCACAGTTATAGCTTGTGAAAAGATACTGCCAAGTTCATTATAGTTTAACAGTATGTCTTTGTTTCCTTTATAGAGAGTGAAAGAATTCATAAGGGTCAATATATTTCCAATTCATAACTAATTCTGTAATTGGAGGAGGGATCATTTTTAGCGCATGCTTCCCTGGGTCATATTAATTATTAAATAAATAAAAATTAATTAAGAAAAATAAATCTTTCAAGAAAGGAAAAAAAAAAAAGTCACGTGAAGAAATCTATCACCTGAAAAAAAATCCGTTTCCTAAAAATGCTTACTTTGGTTGCTCAGCCATTCTGTTAAAAAAAAAAATAATGCCAATTTTGTTGACATGAAAGGGATCCACTCTTGGTTTGATAAACAGTTTCACTGATACTGTAAATATGAAAACACGTCTGAAAAATGCTATTTATATGAGATGACAGTTCTAATTAATGCAGCTTGGAAAGTTGCCTGCAGAAGAATATATGCAAGATAATGTTAAGTATACATATAATATGAAATATATAGATATACAATTTTAAATTAATTCCTTCTTCATTTATTTTAAGCATTGGTAGAAAAGTAAGAAAAACAAATCTCATAACAATGATACCGTATGTATCTCTATATCATGTAACATAAAGATCCCAGACCTAATATAAAATAAACAAAATTGTGCAGATGAGAAATACAGAGATAATTTGGAGGCCAGAAAGAGTTTAGTCTCTTCTGTAAGACACTGTTCAAAGCACTAATTAGTCTTGCTTACTTAGGTTCTGCTCAGAACTGTGTAGATACAGCCATACTGCCTCCAATTTGACAGTGAGATCGAGTGCACCTGCAGCAAGTTCACAGACAACATCAAGCTGAGCGGTGCAGCTGACACACTGGTGGAATGGGATACCATCCAGAGGGACATGGACAAGCTCAAGAAGTGGGCCTGTGTGAACATCATGAGTTAAACAAGACCAAATGCAAGTCCCTGCATGTGGTTAGAGGTAACCGCCAGTATCAATACAGGCTAGGGGACGATGGGATTGAGAGCAGCCCTGCCAAGAAGGACCTGACGGTATAAAGATAATCAGAGTACGGGAGCACCTCTTGTATGAGGGTAGGCTGAGACCTGGGGTTGTTCAACCTGGAGAAGAGAAGGCTCCGGGAAGACCCTGTTGTAGCGTTTCAGTACTTAAAGGGGGGCTTATAAAATGGAGACAGACGTTTTAGTATGGCCTGTTGCAAAAGGACAAGGGGTAATGGTTTTAAACTAAAAGAGGGTAGATTCAGACTAGATATAAAGAAGAAATGTTTTACAATGAGGGTGATGAAAGTGGCCCATGCTGCCCAGAGAGGTGGTAGATGCCCCATCCCTGGAAACATTCAAGGTCAGGTTGGACGGAGCTCTGAGCAACCTAATCTAGTTGAAGACGTCCCTGCTCATCACAGGGGCTTGGACTAGATGGTCTTTAAAGGTCCCTTCCAACTGAAACCATACTATGATTCTATGATTCGATTCCGAAGTTATTTCCTAGGAACTGTGATGGGTGTTTCTGTCTTCCAAGGTACGTGTCTTCATTTTAAGCAGTGACAGACACTCCTCCCCATGACAGAGCCCACATGATGTGGCTTTGTGAGGCAGACCACACTCCTCCAGCCTTCGGTCTCTGACAGTGCCCACCGGTAGAGCCCGGTGAGCTCAGGAAAACAGATAATGACATTTTTTTCAGGATACACTCTAAGTCTCAAGCAGCTTCTGGCCTAAAAGCTTCTTGAGTCAGAGGTGAAATCTTTTTGTTACTAATTCTCAGTGAACTTTTCTCCTAAGAATTTAGTCCATCTCTTTTTAGGCTAATGTAAAATTTTAACATTTGAGGTTCAGTTCTGCCACATAATAAGTATTTTGGTTTATTTTGTTACTTTCTATTTGTTTTTTGAAAGTGAAAAATTTTTCTCCATTCACCTTGTTCCTACCATTCAGGTTTTTTTTTAAATATCTGTCACTAACAGTTTCAAAGTATTAACAGCACTGGCATTAAATAAGCTTAGTTGTGCAAACAACAAATGCAAAGATAGATTGAATCCTAGAAGGTGTATCATTGCCTTAGCAAATGATCAGGCTCTTCAGAAATGTCTTTTTAGGACCAGTTTAAAAAAGTATAAAAGTATAAAAAGTATAAAAAAATATGGTCTCCAAGTTTTTCAGAAAAAAAAATAATATAATGCAGGTGGTACACTAAATAATAATGTCTGTAGTGCAAGGTTATAAATAAAAGGTTGTTAGATGTATCTGGAAGAGGTGCTATAAAAAGAAACAAACAAGCAAACAAACAAACAAATAACCCACAGTTTTTGGTGGACTGTATCACAAAAATCTAGAAAAAATTTAATCTAGTAATAAATGTAATATTTCATGACAGAATAATCTGTCCCAGTGTTCTGTTTCATAGTCAAGACACATAGAAATTAAAAAAAAAAAAACCAACAACCAAACAAAAAGTATTACTTGCTGTTACAGAGATGTGATGAAGTGTAAGTAACAGTTGAAATAGTAACAGAGGGCCTCCCTCTGGGCTCCATGCCACCAGGAGTCCTTTTTCCCTTCTGAATATTCCATTCTTTCAGGTTCATCTTTTCTAAGCTTTCTTTTTCACATCAGTGCTTTTGTTTGAACTGTCTGCTTCTAAGCACATTTTCCCATGGTTTCCCACCTCCATAGAATCATAGAATGGCTTAAATTGGAAGGGACTTTAAAGATCATCTAGTTCAAACACCATCCCACCCGCCGCTGCCATGGGCAGGGACAAGTCCCACTAGACCAGGTTGCTCAAAGCCCCATCCAGTCTGTCCTTGAACACCTCCAGAGATGGGGTATCCACAACTTCTCCAGGTAACATCTTACAGTGCCTCACCACCCTCATAGTGAAAAAATTTATTAATGATATCTAGCCTAAATATACCCTCTTCCAGTTTGAAGCCATTACCCCCTGTCCTATTACTACATGCCCTTGTAAAAAGTCCCTCTCCAGCTTTCTTGTAGGCCCCCTTCAGATATTGGAAGCCAGCTATAAGGTCTTCCCAGAGACTTCTCTTCCAGGCTGAACAACCCCAACTATCTCTGCTGTCTTCATAGGAGAGGTGTTTCAGCCCTCTGATCATCTTCATGGCCCTTCTCTGGACCCATTCCGACATGTCCATGTCCTTGTGCTGAGAACTCTAAAGCTGGATGCAGTACACCACATGGAGTCTTACCAGAGCACAGTAGAGGGGAAGAATTACCTCTTGGTGAGGTCTGCAGCCCAGGATGCGTGTGGCTTTCTGGGCTGCAAGCACACATTGATGGCTCATGTTGAACTTCTCATCAACCAAAATCCCCAAGTCCTTCTCCTCAGAGCCTCCCTCCATCCTCGACCCAGCCTGTATTTGTGCTTGGGATCACTGCGACCAGTCGCAGGGCCTTGCACTTGGTCTTGTTGAACTTCATGAGGTTGGCATGGGCCCACCATGTGTTCCTTTGTTATTCTTTATCATTCTTACTAGTAAATCTTCATCTCCGTTCTCCTTATTACAGCTTTGCCATCAGTCTTTTCCTGCTATTTCTTCTGTATTTCTTCTTCTGCCATCTTCTTCTCTTCTTTTCTTTTTTCCTTTTTTTCCTCCTTTTTTTTTTTTCTCCTTTTTTT
>VYZM01009196.1:3263-18700 GCA_013398915.1 Dromas ardeola
ACAACAAAGTTAATTCCGCATTCAGTAGAAAAACTGCACTATAAAAATATTAAATGCAGTATACTGTCAGGAAATACTAAATTTTCACAGGAGAAATTCTACTCATGAAACCTGCTTTAGTGAAAGGTTAGTGAAACCCCCTATGACAGGGGGGTTGCACCAGATGATTTTTGAAGGTCCCTTCTATGATTCTACTAGAATTTGAGTTTTTTTAAAGATGCATCACTGTATTCATTAAGAGGAAATTCACTGCAAATAATATAGCTCTCTATATGTTATAGATGTTTGGCCAGCTAGTTATCCATGCTTACTTACTGTAAGAGGAATGAGATGATTCTAAAAGGTAAAGCATCTCATCTACTCTGAGTTGCCTATTGTATGAGGAACTGATTTGGAAAAGCCTTATTGTCCATTGACAGTTAAGAAGAAGGAATGGTCACATTACAGTGGTTGTGTTGTCCATTGTTCTAAGTATTGTGACAGGAAACCAAAAGTGTAACAGACTATCTCTGTTCATGTATAAAAGGTAACAGGAGAAAAAGGACAAAGGAAAGCAGAACTACGTCAGTAGTCGAGGAGTCTGTAGTTAGGGCCAGCATTATGGGACATAACTGCAGGAGAATCTCTCTCTTTATGGTCGAAAGAAGATGGAAATGTCAGAGATCTTTCACAAAAGGAAGGCCCAATAGATGAGAACAGGACAGAGAATGGCTGTTTTGTGGTTGAAGGGTCAGTGGATTTAGCTCATGCAAAAAGAAAGGAGCAAAAGCTAGACTTCAGAATGTAAAAGACGCAAGTGGGGAATGTAAAAGATACAGCTGTGGGAAAACTGGAAGGTGGTTTGAAAAAAGTCTTAGTGTTTAGTGAAATAATGTGTAAATATAAATACGATTAATAGTTGGAGAGCCAGAAAGAGTTAGGATCAAAAGACTTGGGCTTGATATCAACTGGAAAATTGTCGACATGATTAAGAAACAGATATGAAGTTTACATTAGATGTATATCAACATACATACAACTACACATGTAATTGTAGTCTGAAAAGAGAAGTATAGCTACCTANNNNTTTTGTATTAATCTGAATTGTGGAGCAAACATTTTGGTTTTATCTAGTGTTCTCAGTCAATAGTAGCATTTGGTAGGAAATTAATTCTATATTTTCTGTAGTATTCACTTGTTATTAATGATTGTTTTCCAAGCATTATTTATTGTAATGCACTGCTGAACTCTTTGTGGGCACTCACTCTAAGAGATCATGTTATTGCTGTCTTAGTGAAAGCATTTTTATATCCTGTTATTACTGTTACTATGCTATTATTACAAATGCACAGACATTTTTATTAGCTTCTAATTTTGTGTAGATTGATTGTCTGCTTATTAGGTGATAGATAGACTCCTAGGTTAGAATGAAAAAGTTATGATTATTTTTTAAGGCAAGAACATCTGAAATCTGATATTGAAGGTCAGAAAAAAATAGTAATGGTGATTTGCCAAGTCCATAAACTCTGAACTAAGGAAAATTTAAAATGTAGTTGATAAGGACTCATTTAAGACTGTTACAGTCTATCAGTTAACATACTGCTTTCTGAAGTGACTTATTATTGAGTGGCATTATAGATGATTGCAAGGGGTCCTATGCGTTAACAGTGTAATTCTGGTTATCCTCTGAAGGAGTGAAATTTCCCCATTTAACTGGTGGTTCCATGGTAAAAATCCCTTATTTTCAGTGTTCTTCAGGTAGACAAAAGGCAAACTCCATGTAAATAATCATACTTCACCTGTACTATATATGTCACATTAATTTAGTTGTGTCATTGTTCTTATTTTTTTCAGAAGTTCTTCTTGTTAACAACATTATCACTAACTCTTGAATACCCAGTTCTTCCACAATAAATAACAATTTACTTAAGATCTCATTCATAGATGCTTTAAATTGTTCTTTGTATTTCTTAAATTAGATGAGTCATCAAAATATTTGCAAAAATGTAATACTAGGTTTTGTAGTTTAGACTGGAGATAGATTGCATGAACAGTGAAACAGCCTGTGAAGGTGCCGGGACCAGGGAAGGCTTTAGACAGTCTTACAGTGTGCTCTGCTTTGAGCACAAAAGGTGTTTCCTTTCATTTCAGAAGTGTTTTTTCATTGTCGGGGAAGCTATAAACGGAGGTCAATCACAGAGAGAGACCACAACACAATATATACTAAGGACGGAACAGAAATATTATATTGTCTCACTCAAGAAGTTGCTTCTACTTTGCAGTGAAAGGCTGTGTATTCTGAATAACAATCCATTAAGAGGATGTGCCTTGGAACACCTAGAGACTATAGGGACAGAATCACTCAGCTTAGTACTCATTTTTTGCACTTTCCACCTTGAATTACTATTTTTTAATTAGAAACTAAAAGGGAGATAAGAGACATCTTGAATAAAAGGTACAAGGTTGGAAAGGAATTTGTACACAGAAATACTGGATGCATTGTGTCTCTGTGCAAGTTTCATGGTCTTTTGACATCACCATAGGTTAGATTTTTTCACCTCTGATCAAAAAGGAGAATATGGACATGTCACGAGTATTTTCTTTTTCCTTCATTTCCTTTCACCCGCTGGAACTGGTGGGTTTAAGTATAGCTGCAAACATACAGCTGTGAATGAATAAATCTTAACGAAGTGCTGCCTCTAAGTTCCAGTATTTAACCCAGCTGTGGGCAGTAGTGATTTCTACTGCAGAAAAGGAGGAATGGTTTTATGAGAATTCACTGAACTTTACTCTTGAACTTTGCATCATTTTCCAGAGAAAAAGCACTAAAGACGTCTCTGTCTCTTTTTAATTCATTTCTGTCAGGTAAGTAGTGCTGAGTTTGGATACGGATAATGATGATTTGCAAAGCGTCACTAGCATTCTGGGTAGGAAGTACATACCAGTTAAGCTCAACAATAGACAGAGAAAAGAAACCAATTTCTCCTAAGATTTAGGCCAAAGAGTTCACATGAAGTGTGTTCCTTCAGTTTTAAGATAAAGATATCAGTGCTGCTTTCTGATAAATTAAAAGAGGATTGAAGCATGCAGGAAGTCAGTGAGAAAAGGAATGAACACAGCAACACCATATGGTCTAAAAGCCCATCTACATCTTTTCCTCTAATGCAGGTTTTCTTCCTACAGCAGAAGCTATAAGTATATTGGTCACAATCTGCTCCATATTGAGTAAATTAAATATTTCTCTTCATCTGAGATGCCACTTTACACTCTTGTAACTATTTACAATGAACAAAGGGAACTGAAGGCTCTTGTGCACAAAGCGGACATCAGTTTAAAAAACAAAATGAAAAAAAGCAAAACAAAAAAAACCAAAAAACAACACAAGAACAAAGGAGGAAAACATAAAACCTACAAAACCCCCCAACAGTGCACACCCATTCATAACCATAATAGATGGGTATATATATCTATTATGAATCAAATTGAAGCTGGTGTAGACTACAGGCATACTAAAAAGCTGTAAACAAAAAAACCACTACCTTAATAAATAGCCACAACTTAAGAGGAGCCCATTGGAATGATGTAACATTTAGTCATCTCAAACACTTTGATTTATGATCTCAGTGAGAGAGTAAACAGCATCTTAATGACAATCACAAATTATGTTAGATTAGAGGGATTTGCCAGTATCCACTGGAAACCTAATGCTACAGAATGATTAGAAACGTGCAGTGAAAACATGCAGCTCAGAAAAAAAGTTTTTTAAGACTCCTGGAGAAACTAATCTAAAAGTACACATAGGAAGGGGAAGTTGTTTTGACAGCATGTAATGGTAATATTGGAAAACAGGTATGTACTGGAACTGGATATGAGTCTGTAAAGTCTTATTGCAGAGAGAAAGGTAATCAAAGATTTGGGCCACTTAAGCAAAACCAGATCACCACTTTATTTAGTAGAAAGGAGAAACATTTTTTTTCTATTTGCCATGTGTGTTTTCGGCTAACACTTAAGGAAGTTGCCTTCGTGGACCGTGGTTCATTTTCTCAAAGATTGCTTTGTCATCCTCATTGGGGTTGTTCTCTTTCTGGATTGGAGTTTATCCTGCACAAATTTTTATTTTAACCAAAAGCCTTTATATCAGACCTCATCAACTCCTATCTGATTATTGTGAATACACCTTCTTTGATACTCCCAACTGTAAACTTTCCTTCAATGTGTAAGAAAAATGAGACTCCGTTTCCTGAGCCTGTCACGCTTTCCAGTCTCTTCTGCATTTTTATCACCTCAAAGTCAGTAAGGAATCTCCTCCTTGCCTTCAAAGCCAGTCCTAACTCTGCCTTATGTGTCTTAACATCTGGTCCACACTGCAAAAGCCAAGATCAGTATTACTGGCCATGGTCACCAGTTCTAGAATCATTCCTAAGCACATGGCAATTCTTTCCTAACCTACCACAGGGCTCTTGCCCAACTGTTTAATTTCCGCTTTGCTCATGAAACTGAGAAGGACTTACTGTGTTAAGACGTGAAGCTGGTAGTTATTTGTCATTTTATATTACACAACTTTAGCACATAAATTGTACAGTAAACAGTCTTTCAGTCTGTAACTTCTTTCATATGTCACTTATCTTTTTATTTTAGAATAAATTTGAAGCAATAACTGTGCCATTTGCCTTTTTAGCTTGTGTTTCACTGTGTATAATGTAAAAAAATAGAATGAAAAAAATGTAGCAATAATAAAATATGAAAGGAAAATTGAAGAAATGTATTCTGCAGGACTGTAAGTACAGTGAGAGATGAAAACTGATGTATACACTTGGAGCACTTATTACCAGTGTGGATAATAGTAGTTGCTGTCTGCAGTTGGAATGGAACCCTGGCTAGTACTTTTAATATCTTCTCCTATGATAAAATGTCAGACTTCAAGGCTACCTCTTATGGTGTGTGTGAGTAATAACTAATAAAGAAACATGATGACAGCCCACAACTCCTGGAGGGGTTTAACTGCTAGGTAAGAGAAGAAATATTTACATTTGTTTAGGGTGCATCACTCTTGAGTAATGGGATGAGATTAAGAAAGGCAAAACTCAAGCTGAATTTCACATAAAAGCTTCTTGACAGTGAGATCTATGAGGCCATGGAATAAGTTCCCTCAGGATATTTAAAATGAGACTAAACTCTACGTCTATTGGGGCAGTGCATTGGTAAATACACAGTAGGAAACAATTTCACCTTAGAAGACTGAAGGACTAGATTGTGTGACAAATTTTTGTGTTGTATGAATCTGTGAGTTTGAATAAAACTGGCAAAAGGAAATACACTTTTTAAAATATCAAGCAGACCAGTAGTAGGAAAAGATAATTGTGGCATAGCTTTGTTAATTTTATAGCTCATTGCTCTGCATGAAGACTGTCAATTTATACTAAACATGAAATTAAGTGTCTCAGTAGTAACCAGCCCACTCCCCTCCAATCTTTTAACCATTACCCAAGCATAAAATGACCCCTTAGACCCACGTATTTCTTCCTTCACACCCCTTCTTCCCCCTCATCGTCATTTCCAAAGTACAGAATCTGGAATGGAATTTAACAAATATTTTGCTGATAATAAGTGATGAAATAGAGAGAACAGGAATGAGTGGGAAGGCTAAGACCACAACTATGTGGACATTTTTATAGGGTCACTTTTCTGTGTATAACTCATTTGAAGCCTACAGGAATATGACATACAAATAGCAGAATTGCGTACTGACTATGTTAGGGATGTAAGAAACTGTACAAATTTAAATTGTTATCATCTGGCTGGCCAGCTTGCTTTTCATGGCTTGACTCTTGGACTCTTATTTGCTGTTCTCAAAATTGCAGATTAAACAAAATAAACAACCTCACATGTACAAATGAATAGAGTCAAGAATAAGAAAACAGTGCTGGCACTCACAGCACCTTAGAGCAGGCTGGTGCTGTCCAGAGTTCTTTATTTAAGATAGCCATTGTAAAGGATTTTCTAATATAATTTTAAAAAATCTAAAATCATGTTTCAAATATTATAAATATCCTTGATTAGTCATTCATTTTACATTTTCTATTTCATTGATAGGAAAAACTGAAAAAGCATTCAGAAGGAGCTTATTCACACCTGCAACTGCAAATGAAAGTATGCTATGGTGTCACTTGCTGTATCATATTTTATTGCTTGGCCTGTTAAGTTGTAAAATTGTAAGGTGCTGCTGAAGTAATTCAATCAAATAAAGTGAAAGCAATATCGATGAAAATCCCTTTCATTTTTATTGACCCATAAACATTAGAGTGTAAATGCATAAACTGCTTCTCAGAAATTGTGGAGATGTTGGTGTCATAATTCTAAATAGCAAAAAAGGAAATATAAATCATATAGTAGCAGATGAACTTGAAGTCACTTGACCACATTTTTAAGTTATAAAACTAGATTCTATTAATGCTTCCTATATCCTCATCCGTCCTTTCCTTTTCTCCCTGTATTTGAAACAACTATTTATACTGTCTCTTAGGATCTCATATCCTATCACAGGTATGAAAAGAAGTCTGGGGAAGAGTTAGGAAAATCGAAGCAGTTGTTATGAAAATACCTCCTTCTTCTCTCCCTCAGAATAGAAAGGTGACCTATGTATCTCTTCTGTTCCCACAATACTTTTAGTCCTGTATCAGTATTTTTGTGTATTATAATAAAGCAATTATATACCTGCTTAAGACATGTATACAATTGAGTTAGGGTATTGAGGGTTCCTTTCTTAGTTTCCTTTTTGAAGTATGTTTTGCCGTCTTTCCATCTTGCTTCTTCTACAGTCTGTGTTTTTAGGAACTTTACTTTTGTTCCTTAGTTTGTTTCCAAAGGTTTTGTTCCATAGATTGTTTGTTGTCTTACTCTTTCATCATCTGAAACTGTTGCTGTGTTACTGTGGATTAAAAAGTTTTAATGGTGTTAATGTGCTCACAACTCTTGGTTTCTTGGTCAGTACTACCTACTTTCCACTGTCTCTTTTACCCTTTCACCAGTGATCTCAGTCATTACCAACTATGTAGGTGTACAATTTTTCTTACGTTCTTCTTGTTACCTTTAGTCATTGGATTTGGCTGTGGGGTTTGGTTTTTTTGTTGTTGGTGTTTTTTTTGTTGCTGAGGATTTTTTTTTTCTATTTTGTTTTATTCCAGCTTGACGTACAGAATATTAAAAAAATATAAAACTTCATCAACAAACCCAAAAAACCTAAATATCCTTGCAGCAGTATCTGGATTCTGGAGCTCTTCCCTCCCTTTAAGGTTTCAGATGCAGTAGGCAGTCCCTTTTTTCTGACTCCATTAGTTTTGTTTTTATAGTGCAGAATGACTGCAAATTATTTTCCCTTCCTTCATATTATCTGGTCTCTTCAGGGGCCTGCTTTGTAGAGTACCATGGGATAAAGCCCTGGGCCGAAGATGGGCCCAAAAATGCTGGATAATATTCAAGGATCACCATCTCAAAGCTCAGGAGCGATCCCAACAAAGACAAAGTCAGGCAAAAAAGCCAGGAGGACTGCGTGGATGAACAAGGAGTTCCGCGAGAAACTCAAACTCAAAAAGGAAGCCTACAGACAGTGGGAGCAAGGACAGGTAGCCTGGGAGGAATACAGAGGAATTATCTGAGCAGCCAGGGATCAGGTTAAGAAAGCTAAAGCCCAGAGAGAGTTAAATTTGGCCAGGGACATGAAGGGCAACAAGAAAAAAAAAAAAAAAAAAGCTTGTATAGGTATGTTGGTGACCAAAGGAAGACTAGGGAAAATGCGGGCCCTCTCCAGAAGGAAACAGAAGACCTGGTTACCCAGGACATGGACAAGGCCGAGGTACTCAATGACTTTTTTTGCCTCTGTCTTCACCAGCAAGTGCTTTAGCTACACCGCCCAAGTCCCAGAAGGCAAAGGCAAGGATGAGGAGAATGAGGAGCCTGCCCACTGTAGGAGAAGATCAGGTTTGAGACCATCTAAGGAACCTGAAGATGCACAAGTCCATGGGACCTGATGAAATTCATCTGCAGTCCTGAGGAAACTGGCAGATGAAGTTGCCAAGCAACTATCCATCATATTTGAGAAGTCATGGCAGTCCAGTGAAGTTCCAGCTGACTAGAAAAGTGGAAACGTAATCCCCCATTTTTAAAAAGGGAAAAATGGAAGATCCAGGGAGCTACAGGTCAGTCAGTCTCACCTCTGTACCCAGCAAGATCATGGAGCATGGAAACCATGCTAAGACACATGGAAAATAAGGAGGTGATTAGTGATAGACAACATGACCTCACTAAGGGCAAATCATGCCTGACAAATTTGGTGGCCTTTTATGACAGGGTTACAGTGTTGGTGGGTAAGGGGAGAGAAACAGATGCCATCTACCTGGACTTGTGCAAAGCTTTTGATATTGTCCCACATGATATCCTTGTCTGTAAATTGGAGAGATATAGATTTGACGGCTGGACCGCTCAGTGGATGAGGAATTGGCTGGATGGCCACACTAAAAAGGCTGTGGTGAACGGCTCAATGTCCAAGTGGCAACCAGTGACCATTGGGTTCCTCAGGGGTCGGTACTGGGACCGGTGCTGTTTAACATCTCTGTCAGTGACATGGACAGTGGGATTGAGTGCACCCTCAACAAGTTTGCTGACAACACCAAGCTGTGTGGTGTGGTTGACACGCTGGAGGGAAGGAATGCCATCCATAGGGACCTGTACAGGCTTGAGAGGTGGGCCAATGAAAACCTCATGAAATTCAAAAAGACAAAGTGCGAGGTGTTGCATGTGGGTCTGGCCAACCCCAAGTGCAAATACAGGCTGAGCAGACAATGGATAGAGAGCAGCCCTGAGGAGAAGGACGTGGGTGTGTTGCGTGATGAGAAGCTCAGCATGATCTGGCAATGTGCATTCGCAGCCCAGAAGGCCAGCTGCATCCTGGGCTGCATCAAAAGAATGTCGAGGGAGGTGATTCTGCACCTCTACTCTGGTCTGGTGAGACCCCACCTGCAGTATTGCATTCAGCTCTGAGGCCCCCAGCATAAGAAAGACATGGACCTGTCAGAGCATGTTCAGAGGAGGGCCATGAAGATGATCAGAGGGTGGAGCACCTCTCCTATGAAGACAGAGAAGAGGGGCTGAGAGAGTTGGTGTTGTTCAGCCTGGAGAAGAGGCTTTGGGGAGATCTTACAGCAGCCTTCCAGTACCTAAACGGTGTCTACACGAAAGATGGGGAGGGACTCTTTATCAGGGAGTGTAATGATAGGACAAGGGGTAATGGTTTTAAACTGAAAGAGTGTATGTTTAGATTAGATATTAGGAAGAAGTTCTTCATATGAGGGTGGTGATACGCTGAAGGATGTTTTCCCAGAAAAGTTGTGGATGCCCCATCTCTGGAAGTGTTCAGGTGGATGAGGCTTTGAGCAACCTGGTGTAGTAGGAGTTGTCTCTGCCCACGGCAGAGGGTTTGGAACTAGATGATCTTTAAGGTCCCTTCCAACTCTAAACATTCTATAATTCTGTGATCTGTTAGGTGGTGCTTTTTCTTAGTCTGTGAGTAGAACCCCTCAAGAATTAGGTTTCCTACCACGCCTACCCATAGGTTTCCAAACACAAAGATGAGCTTTCTCATATTATACCACAGGTGGAAGTATCTGTGGAATGCAGCCTTTTAAGAGGTTCTGTTTCAAGATGACAATGATGTCAATCAGAAGAGGACTCAGACTTTGGAGCCTTGAAGGACCTTACATGCTGTTGTAGTTCTGACATGCTCCAGACAGAACAAAGTAGTATTCTAGGTCTCCCTGGCCTAGGCTTATGTGCCCACATATCATCTTTCAAGAAATTCATCCCTGTCCCCAGGCATATGTATAGAAAGTAACTCCAGTAAACCTTGAAAAGCATATTATCCTTAAACATAAAGTTGGAAAGAAACATCACACAAGGTGATATAGTAGATATAGTCCTGTGTCTAGCATATTCTCATCAGAAATGTGGAGTTACTTTTCTGAAGGACTTAAATGTTACCATTGACTTGATAGGCCATCAAGGAATGCTAATCAGTCTACTGGGAGCTGCTCCTTACAGAGACTAGAAAAACCTGGGCTGGCCACATAAACCAGGCAGCATGAGTCTCATCCCAAATTCTAAAACCTAGACCATAGAATCATAGAATAGTTTGGGTTGGAAGGGACCTTTAAAGGTCATCTAGTCCAACCCCCCCTGCAATGAGCAGAGTCATCTTCAACTAGATCAGGCTGCTCACAGCCCTGTCCAACCTGATCTTGAATGTTTCCAGGGATGGGGCATCTACCACCTCTCTGGGAAACCTGTGCCAGTGTTTCACCACCCTCACTGTAAAAAAATTACCTCCTTTTATGTAGTCTAAATGTACCCTCTTTTAATTTAAAACCATTACCCTTTGTCCTATCACAATAGGTGCTGCTAAAAAGTTTGTCCCCATTTTTTCTGTAGGCCCCCTTTAATTGTTGAAAGACCGCTATAAGGTCTCCTTGGAGCCTTCTCTTCTCCAGACTGAAAACCCCAACTCTCAGCCTTTCTTCACAGGAGAGGTGTTCCAGCCCTCTGACCATTTTTGTGACCCTCCTCTGGACCTGCGCCAATAGGGTTATGTCTTTCCTTTGCTGAGGGCTCCAGAGCTGGATGCCGTACTGCAGGTGGGGTCTCATGAGAGCAGAGTAGAGGGGCAGAACAGGCACATTATCAGCTCATGTCTAGCTTTTCATCAACCAACACCCCCAAGTCCTTCTCGGTAGGGCTCCTTTCAATCCCTTCATCCCCCAGCCTGTACTGATACTAGAGCTTGCCCCAACCCAGGTGCAGGGCCCCGAACTTGGCCCTGTTGAACCTCATAAATTTCACATGGACCACTTCTTGAGCTTGTACAGGTCCCTTTGGATGGCATCCCGTCCCTCAGTAGTGTAAACCACACCACTCAGCTTGGTGTCAGCTGCAAACTTGCTGAGGGCTCACTTGATCCCACTGTCTATGATGAAGGTATTTAACAGTACTAGTCCCAATATGGCCCCCTGAGGGACACCACTCATCACTGATCTCCATCCAGACACTGAGCTGTTGACCATTATTCTTTAGATATGACCATCCAGCCAATTCCTCATCCACTGAACAGTCCACCCATCAAATCCATATCTCTCCAATTTAGAGAGAAGGATGTTGTGACTTCAAGCGTGCTGCAGTGTAGCCAGCACATCTCAGAGCAACAGGCTGCAAACCCTCGCTAGCAAAAAGTGATCTTTTGATAATTCCACTGTTAATGGTTGAATTTAAGACAACATCGGTAGCCTGTTCTGCCATTTGTTTAGGACTTGAGGGTATAATCAATATTTTCAGATCAATTAAAATGTTGAACAACCCAAGCAGGGAGTCAACATTCCAGTAGTATTCCGGTAATGTTTTTTCATTTTTTATTCTGTCCTTTAAAAAATTGCTCTTCAGTTCGTATTTTAAAGTCAAGCAATAGCCCTGCAGTGTTAAATCCACAACACAGAGAGAATGCTTTGGGATCAAGGCACAAGACAGGTAACATTTCTTTCAAATTGCTTAAGATTAAATATAACACATTTTCAGAAAATTTATTGAAGCTTGATTTTATACTTTTGCCCCTCGAATCAGAACATATGGTCACTTAACATATTAAGTTAATATGTTAATATTGTCACCTTAAACATGCAGTGTGGAGACCTGAAAGCTTAAAATGATCTTACTACAAATATGAGTCTTATAAAATAAGAATAGCTGTGCATCATCATTTGTTCACTACTTGAGGATATAATAAAGATTTTCAGATCAATTAAAACACCAAACAATGCAAGCAGGCATTCAACATTCAAGCAGCATTCCTACAATTTATTTGTATTTGTCATCCTCCCCTGTCTAAAATGACGCAGTGGTTCATGATGTAAAGCCAGACAGACAATTTGCAGGAGAGTTTGTGCCTGCATACATATATTTGCAAAACTCTATCCTCTTTAGATTTGCTTTTCATAGTCTATTCCTCAAATCTCCCAGGTTTACCTGCTCAATAAATCTCCAAAGAATTTGCCCTCTCTTCCCCTTTCTGTATATACTCTACCACATTTATTGATGACGGTATGCTGATATATAGCCTAGAGACCTGGATTTATATGATTTGATTATGGTCTGCTTACTAATACATCTGTGGAGCATTTTATTACTTCTCTGTGAAAGACACTATTTATTAAATAAATAAATGTACAGAAAGTTAGATGGAAAATGAAATGTTGTATTTCAGTACTAAAATGAAAGCAAAAATCTGTTTCTTGTTTGTTTGCTTCACTTAATGTTTTATGCAATCACTATTCTTCCCTGCTAATCTGTACTTTGACCTCAAGTTTCCTCGGGTTTTAAACAGCTGGATTCTTTATTCTTCATTATTTTATACCTGTTTAAATTTTCTATTTTCCTGTCAGAATACTGTTGTTAATCATATTTAAGAGGACAATCCTGGCAAAGCCTGGATTTGATCATTCCCTTTTTTTCTTTGATACAGAAACAGGAAATAATCTTAAGGATTATTCACAGTTTTTAAATGACACCATCAAGTGACATACATTCACTTCAATATCTTGGCAAAATTGGAGATTAGGTTTAGACATTTCAAAAAACATTAAGACTACAATCTCAAATGTAAACTGCAACTGATGTTTGATTTAAATCTGTTGGCAATGTTGGTTTTCTTTGGTCTTCTCATTTCCTGAAAATAACATCACTATGTGTCTTCCCTCTTTGCAGTCTCAGCCTATTTTTGCCCACTTCTGTTTCTTCTAGCCTTCAGACTCTTTAAGGTTGTCTGTTAGAATACATAACTTTGTCTTGTAGAGCAAAGTCATTACATTCAGATGTTGAGTGCTGTACAAAGCTACAACATGCAAACAGCGTCATTTTGTAGTACTCCGTCATTGGTACAGTAGATATACAGCCAAGATCTCGACACTTTTAATCAAAACCAAACCAGAGAATCATTTTGCTTGGGAGACATAATTATTTTTATTCTCCTAATGTTACTTTGTGGGGAAAAAAGCCTTCCTTTTATTAGACAACGTCTCTCAGCATACAGTCAGCCATGCTGCTTATCGAGATAGGATGAAATAATAAAACCAGCGTTCCTCATTATATTCATGGCTTTGTAACTGGAAAGCATGCTGTGCTTCTGCTTTCTTCCCAAGTTTGGAATCTGAGTTGGGAAAGAGGTTAACGAGGGGTAAAGGTTGGAGAGGGAAAACAGGAATTATAACTGCCTAGTTCTCAGCTGTGCCAAGTCTGGTAAGATTTGGTTTTCTCAATATTGTGCTACTGAATGAAGACATAGATACAATGACATTTTATTTTGAGTCATTATACTGCATTTTATGCCTACAGACAGAAATGGACCTTTTCCAGCCTTTGCAATTTCTTCCATGACTGAATGTCTCAATATACCACACAAATTGCCTTACATTTTTCAGCTTTAAAACAAAATCAGGGCTACTTGACAAAGAAAAGGCTGAGAGCTGCAGCAGCCATTTGATTTGGAGATGGAATTCCAGAGAGCAGCTGCATGGGGATGGGAACATTCATAGAAGTTCAGATGTATACATATTGTAAAACAGTAGAGATGTGGTCATGTGAGACGAGGTCAGGGTTTCATAGGCCAAGTATTCACTCTTCAAAATTCATACGGAACAGGGAGAAAATAAAATCACTTCCTACTCCATTCCAAAAATAAGGAAGGAGGAATATTAACTTTGTGAAGCTGGATAGGACTGTTTTAGGTAGGGAAATTTTTATTTTAAATCTGGACTATATAGAAGTAGAAAACAGACAATCAAATACATAACTACGGATAAAACTGTAGGACAGCTTGCATGGAACTTTGTGAGTGGATAGTGGACTAGTTTTGTATGTTTGGATTTTTTTAATTTTTTTTTTTTTTATGATACATCTATTTTCTCTTGTATGTGCCTAACAGTGTGAATTTGTAAAGCTTGCTGCAGAACAAAATTATATCATTTTTCCAAAACATGAAAATAAAATTATTATAAAAGTTGAGGGATAGATACAATAAGAGGTTGAGGATATTGATTTGTCAGTGGAACATGGAATTAGTCTAGCAACAAGTATACATCCAGACTTGGAGGAACTAACTTTTGGATCACTTTCAAGCCCACTCAATCTTTGATATTTTTAATGAGGCTGACACTTATGAAAACTCTCTGCTATATCATACTCGTACAGTGGACATTTCTCCATTAAAAGTGAGAGTGACATTATCAGGTCAATTTGCAGACTATCACACAACTACAAGTGAAAACTTCTTTCATCTGATTCTGTAAGTTTAAAAGCCCTGGTAACCTAAAGACTTCCAATGTTGTTACCTACCAATTTCCTGTTTCTTAAAATGTTATAAAAGTAGATGTTTTTCATAGAAACATAGAATCATGGAATGGTTTGGTTTGGAAAGAACCTTAAAGATCATCTTGTCCAACCTCTCAGCCATGGGCAGGAATATAATTCACTAGATCAGATCACTCAAAGCCCTATCCAACCTGAATTTAAACACTGACAGTGATGGGGCATCCGCAACTTCTCTGAGTGACCTGTTCCAGTGTCTCGTCACCCTCAGTATAAAAAAATGTCTTCTTTATATCCAATATGAATTGACACTCCTTTAGTTTAAAACAATTGCCCCTTTTTCTGTCACTACAGGCCTTGTTAAAAAGTTTCCATCTTTCTTGTAAGACCCCTTTATACACTGAAAGGCCACAATGGGGTCTCCGGGGAGCCTTCTCTTCTCCAGGCTGAACAACACCAACTCTCTCAGCCTGTCTTCATAGAAGAGGTGCTCCAGCCCATCTTTGTGGCCCTCCTTTGGACCTACTCAAACAGCTCCATGTTTTTCTTGTACTGGGGACCCCAGAGCTGGACGCATTACTCCTGGTGCAGTCTCACAAGACCGGAGTAGGTGGGGAAAATCACCTTCCTCAACCTGCTGGCCACACTCCTTTTGATGCAGACCAGTATACAGTTGGCTTTCTGGGCTGTGGGTGCACATTGCTGGCTCATCCAATTTTGCTTCAAGCAGTATCCCCAAGTTCTTTTCCACGGGGCTTCTCTCAATCAATTCATAGAATCATAGAATCACTCAGCTTGGAAAAGACCCTTGGGATCATCAAGTCCAACCATAAACCCCAATCTACAAAGTTCTCCCCTACACCATATCACCCAACACCACATCTAAATGACTCTTAAACGCATTCAGGGATGGTGACTCCACCACCTCCCTGGGCAGCCTATTCCAGTGTCTGACCACTCATTCTGTGAAGAATTTTTTCCTAATGTCCAGTCTAAACCTACCCTGTTGCAGCTTGAAGCCATTCCCTCTTGTTCTATCGCTAATCACCTCTGAGAAGAGA